>JAQGBH010000755.1:0-42995 GCA_034698265.1 Sminthurinus aureus
AAAACATCGACTTGAAACTCTGCGCACACTGACATCTTCTGAGACGTACGAGAACTGAGTCAGATTTAATCTCTGGTAAATTACGATCATTATATGCATGTGGATATAGTGCAGATAATTTGTGTGGGAGCTGTAACTAAAAAACCTATTTAATAATAACAACAATATACATGCAAAGATATGAAATATATATCCATAATATATGTACAAGATTAATGATTATGTTGCCTTTTACACAACTACTAATATTATTACATTTTTTTAATTATCATTAAAATGTTAACTTTGTAAGATTGTGATGTTCATTTTCTTTCCAAGTTTTTTACGCGAAAAAGAATGAATAAATAATATGAGTAAGGATTTTTTTAATTTAAGAATACATTATCCATTTTCCTTGCATACAGCAATGATTTTTTTTTCAATGTTTCATGAAATTCACAACTTTGTATTGTCTTTATTATTCTTATTTTATTATTCTTCACTTTTAGTATTTTAATACGTTCATTATTATTTTTTGTTAATACGGTTAACTGATTGTTACTATATATTTTACGTCATGAAATAATTCTTTGTTTACTTACAATCTAATACAACACTTTAAATATTGATGTACTATACATACTACAATTTATTCATTCTATTTTTATTACTTTTATGTACCATTTGTTTCATTATGGCATGCCTTTCCATTTTTTATTTGAGCGACATTTAAATACTTATATTGTCATTAACGTAAAAATTAAAAACAAAAGATACAATCTTTACTTATTCGATATTACTGTGATTATTATGCACATTACACAAAGTAGATATTTAAAATAATTATCCTATAGCATTCTCTGATTAAATCATTTAAAAAACAACAGCTCTACAACTAAAAAGGTACTTTTGTAAATGCAAAAGTCGAAATTCTTGTGTTACAAAATGAAATTATGGCCACTGTAAGAATTAGAACTATAAAAAAAACAACTATAAAAGTAACACTATACAAACACAGGCAGAAGTAACATATTACATGCATGCATAAATAATAAATAATAATATTATAAAAATGCTTACAAAAACATGGCGTACGAAAGTAAACATAAATAGTACTGACAAAATATTATGAGACAGTAACTACGAATAAAAATTGAAAAAAAAAATTGAAATGTTATGGCACAAAATTATTCCACAAAATATCTATATAATATCATATTATATATATGATTTATGGAAATTCCGATTTTGGATCAGGTGTTTCTGATGACCAATATGTTTGACTACAGATTGATAGTTCATCTAAATTATTGTCGTTCGTTGACATGAAACGAAGCTCATTCTCTACGCAAATATCTTGAAATTCGTAATGTCTGTAAACAAACATTAAAACGTCAAACTTTATCATATTATAAAGTTATAAACATACGTTTAATAAACCTTAAATTATTTAGTTTAAAAACAAAAACAAAAGACTTACGATGAGATAAGGGAATCGATCCATGCCATTAGCTCATGACTAGATTTTTTTGGTTCTTCGAAATGAAACTGTTCTTCATTATTATTAGGTGACAAAGTATGCATTAGCCTACAAATAAGAAATTTTGTAATTATAAAATACATGTTTAACAAGGTTATAATAATATTACATCGTCGAACTGATCTATTTAAAACATCTTGGGTATTCACATAGTATGTTTAAGAAAACTGAATACATATAACAATAATTTTATTATTATTAAATTGTTATACCTTGACTGTGTTGATGTAATGGGAAGTCCTACATAAAATTGTAAGGGCATGATAAGAAATTCAGCTAGAGATAGAAGATCACCATCAGAAGACAAAAGTTTTACAGTCCAAATTCCAGGTAAAAGGGGACTTTTTAATGATGGTTTTACAAAATTAGCTGTAGATCCTTCCAAAATGCTAATGTTTACAACAGTTTGAATAGATTCAACTGGATATTGGTGAAAAAGAAAACAGAAAAGATTTTCAGAATAAAAAGTAAATTATATCATTATTAACACATGAAATAATTGTTAAATTATTTACAATAGTCAATTGAGACAATGCTACAGCCCAATATATTTACAATACTCAATCTCCACATATATATTTTTTTTAAATATTTTACCTGGATTGATCCAAACAAAAGTAATATTGAAAGGTTCATCTGTGATGACATTGTATGCAAGTGTCGGTTCTGACGTAGGTCCCATGCTTCTTGAAAAATGCCTAAAATTTTTATACAAAACATATATGTTGTTCTTTTACTTTGTTTCGCCTCTTTTGCAATACAATATTACCAATTATATAATGGAACTAAAATATTCGACATCATAAAATATAAAATATTATAGATTGTTAATAATGTACCTAAAAATTTGTTCTTTCTGATCATAATCAAGACCAATTTGAATATCTTGAATCTTATCTTGAAATTTGGATATTATAGGAGTTTCAAATCTTTGTTTTTTCAATTTAAACCATGCTTCAAAAATAACATGTTGGTTATTGTTGTTATTATTATTATTATTGAATTCCCTATGAAATTTAACTAAAATGCCTTGAATTTTATCATCTTGTAAAAAGACATTCATCTCTAAAAATTTTGATAGTGATGATAAGGTGCCATCAAAATCAAATCCTTCACCTGAAATATCTTCCATTTCTGCAATTCTTTTATGAGAAAAAGATTCAATACTGGAGTCACGTGAACCAATAATACTTTTATATTTGGAAAGAAAATGTTCTGTTGCTATACGACCTAAAGAATGTCCTAAAGTAAGAATTGTATCATCTGGTTTGGGAGAGAGATCATGGTGATGATAAATACTTTGCCAAAAACGATCAGCTGTAATTAAATGCGAAACGTAACGATCTGGATAGAGTTTTACTTCCAACTTATTGATGATTCCTTGATTAACTACTGCTTCAAATTTGCGGGCAAAAAATAATAGACGGTTTTCAGTTAGCTGAAAAAAATAAAATACCATTAAACACTAAATTCTTTGTCCTATTATTTTTATATATATAAAATAAATGCTAAATAATATCCCTTTTGTTATATAAATGAAAAATGATGGCAGCATAATAATAATATTACACATAATACTCGTACAATGTATATATTTAAAATTTAGCATAAAATTTATTATAAATTATATTTACTTGAAGTCGATTCCAGTCCGAAAGCCTGAAATCATTTGGTGAACATCCACACCAATCCACAACATTTCTGTATTGACATTTACACCCAAGCTTTCTCTTCCAATTTGTCACATGAAGATTATTGTCAACGAAAGTTTCACAAAGTGCAGAGTTTCTCAAAACAGTATGAAAAAAACTTTCGGCTGGTAACAAAGTGTAGTGAAAAACATCTTTTAGACCCTGAACCATTTTATCTTCTGATTGTACCACATACTTAACAAATTTGTGATGCAAGGCTAACCAATCACTACCACCGTCCATTACAATTCCTGTACAAAACAAGTATCAAAATACATATTATAATACATAATATATTATGAATTATGATGTATTTTATATTTCACTGTAAAATGACAATAATAATGTACACTTAAATGTATAAATGGTCAAATATATATATATATATATTATATTATATATTAACCTTTTGGAAGTTGTCTATCTCCCATTCTCCACATTCGATAATCACATTCATGGAAAGTTTTATCTAAACCTTGTTTTTGAATAAATTTTTGTACATCTCTTCCATGACTTTTAATAAAATTTCTACCATTATTTAGACTAAGGAAGGTTTCCAAACGTTCTGTCGTCTTAAGTGGAAAATCTGACTCTGACAAATTAATGATATAATCCCATTGCCAATTCCATTCATCAGCATATGACACTAAATCATACATGGCATTTAAAAGGACGCTCAGTAAGCTTGCACCTCCCTGTAATTTATAATTATAACATTACATTAACCAGACAACGAAACGACTATAGAAAATGATTAAAAAGTATTATTATGATAATAGTTTTTATCTAATAATTTCGTAAGCATTCAATTTTTCAATCCAATAATAAAAATAATGATAAAATTCGTTCATAGTAGTAGTAGTACCCATATTGTAGCACGCCGATTCGTCATAAAACGAAAGTTATTAGGGAATTTTCGAGTTAGTTTTAATAACTCTCGATATAAGTAGTCTTGCCTCTGGAATAAACAAATTCAAACATCATTATAACACGAATAATAACATGATTAATCAAGTATAACAACTCATTAAAATAAAAAAAGTAACAAGAAAAAAAAGAAAAGTTAAATTGAATTCTTACAGCATCAACATGGATATAAAAAAAATGTCTCTCGTGAAAGAGGGATTTGATTAGACGGATGACTTGACGGTATGCACGGCCATTAAGTGTTAAGAAAAACACTATACGGACGGGTTTGACTGGAGTATTATTATCCTTTTTTTGAACAATGTCATCCCATGTCACAATTTGATTGTTTGATTCAGAATCATGATAGACACCAGTTTCATAGACATTCATTGCAAAAAATCCTCCACACGTGTTCTCTTCATTTTTAATGACGGGAAAAATGGTTAGATTAGTATTGTCAGAAAAGGATTCATTTGTAACGTTTTGCGAGGTAACAGCATTAGCAGAAGAAGAAGGACACTTCATGTTACATTTGGTAGGGTCTTGGAGCAGTAAACTTTCGGACGGGAGAGCGTTCCCACAAAAACATTCGATGCTGTAATACAATATAGGTACATTATATTTTCATATTTAGAAACAAGGTAATTATTCCTGTTACTCACAGAAAATCAAATATGCCTTTTTTACACATACAAAATGCAAAACAAACAAATAAATAAATATAAATACGTACGAATATTGGACGCCAGCATATTGGAAACCAGACTGAAGGCACAAGTCTATACAATTAATTGGTGAGTTAGTTTCTTTCAGCAATGTGAAATAGTCAGGTAATATTCTATTCTTTTGTTCATCTTGAAAACAGCCGAGGTGTTTCCCATACAGTACTTCTATATAGATTTATCCATAAACAAAGAATGAAATCAAAATTTAATTCATTATTTATATCTTATCTTATGAATCATGTATTATACTATAATGAATAGATAGATAGTAAGGAGTTTTAGTATTACATCATGTATATATACACATTATTATACATATAAACATATATAACAACCTTTATGGACACAATATCGAGGTAGTCTTTTTGGATATAATGTTCGATCGATGATTTTACATGCAGTTCTAGCCAACTGCTCCTTACATCCATCACTTTTGGCACGTTGAATGGCTGAGATTGACTCTTTAATTGTTATCTCACATTCTGGAACAAAGGACAAGGTACTATAGTCCAAAGTACTTATATTTCCAACTTGATTGAGGGAATTGGTAACCTCATGTTTCTTGGTACGAAGAGGTTGATGAACAAGAGATGGTATATTCTCTTCCACTGGTGAGATCTAAACATATAGATTAAGGATAGATTAAGGATTAAAAAAGAAGACAAGTGTACTTATATTATATTATATTATATTATTATGCATGTTTGGTTTACAACTTTATTTACCCCATTGAAGTCAACCGGAAGTCGATGTTGATGTGACTGATTTGAGTCTGCATGAAGAACTATGACCCGAATTGCAAGAAATATCTGAATAGAAAGTAAACATCCTAAGAATATAAAAATTTTCTTGTAATTTTGAACGAATCGGACATAATCGTTATGTCTTGTTGCCATTTTTTTTCACATTTTGGCATCTGGATTTGAAATTTTAATTTTTAATTTTATACTTTAGTTAATGCCGTAAAACATTTTTGTTTTGTTATTCACTGTGTGTACACGGAATATTTTAATATATTTTAAAAGCCTATACAAATAACCTATGAAATTTTATAGACACTGACAATTTTTTATAATACACAAGAGAGAGACAAAGACTTCGTGATTAAAAGTTAACTATAAAATATAATAAAATAACGAGACATTTAACATTTAACTATGATGATTTTGAAATATATTTTTTGCACCTATATGTAGTATGTACATAGTATGTATTTTGTATTGATTTCTCTATGAGTTTTGTTACCAAAATCAAAATCTACGAGAATTGCAAACACAAAAAGTTTGTTTTTATTTTAGAGGTAGTTAAAGTTTAAAGTGTATTTAATTAAAAAAAATGGATAATATAGAATTAGGGAAAGTGTTAACACAGGAAAGTCATGAAGATTATGTTGAATACTTTATATTTCCAAAAGAGGAACCGGATATCAACAAAAGTGCTCAAGATATTTTAGTAGAATACAATGCAGTCATTCAAAGTTTAACTCTAGATTATTTTTGGCAAAAAGAGTCTATTCATTTAAAAGTAGTTGACAATTTAAATGACTTTGAAGAAAATACATTTGTGGAAGATAAAAAGGATACGAAAGGTGTTAAACTTTGTTTTCATGGAATTACCAGATTTGGAGATAATATCGAAGATGAATGGTTTATTACTTGGATTCTATTACAACTTACAAAAAAGTTTCCGGGTTGTGTTATTCGGTATGTGTGTGTATTTTGTTTTGCATTTTATATTTCATGTATTGGACATTGGACATAATATCTGTACATAATAATTATTCATAAAAACAGTACATGTATATAGTTATGGTATTAATTACTGTTTAATATCAAATCATTTCTGTATAATATATATTACAGGGTAATTGATAATGATGGTGAATTTTTACTCATTGAGGCTGCGGATCATTTACCGGACTGGGCAGAGTCGGATGCTGCTTGTCAACAAAGGGTATAATAGTATAATCATATTTTGTTTTATATTTTGATTCTCATAAAATAGTTTATATATAACACATATTATGATGATGGTCATAAACGTATAATTGATGCAGTTAAGTAACGTGATTGTATTATAATACGTATTTTTCTGCAGAGTTATATATATATTTAGTTATGTTATTTATAATGTCGACTTTTTTCTTTGTCTTTGGTTTAACAGGTTTATTTGTATGAGGGAGAGGTTCATTTAATTCCATTATCTGTGATACCACCTATAGAATGTTTAGATAAAACTTTACCCAATACAATTATACCCCCTCGAATGGAAGAAGCAATAAAAGGTGTAAGAAATCCTCAAATGAAAACAACTGCTTCAAAAGCAATTCAACAGTCTATTAAAAATAGAATTGGAAATTATCCAGACAAAATTGTTCAAAGTTATCAAAATGTAAATGTAATGTTACCACCAAAATTGGCAGCAATTCTTGCAGAAAACCCAAAGTTGATTTCACCTGCTGTTAATGCATTTTATTATCGTGAACCTATCGGATTGACGGTAAATTGATATTATTTCTCTTTCAAAATCATACAAGACACATAATGACTTAACGTACATATATCTATATCCTATCACGTCATTTAAAGGTAATTATAATTACTGTAATGAGAGTATAAGGATTCTATTTTTTACATTTTGAAATAGGCTGTCAAATTGATGAAAAATTTTAAACCAAGTGAATGTTTAGTAAAAACCCGTGTTCGTTTTACAAAGTGTCTTTATGCAATGTTATCAAAGCAAGATTTTCGTCCTGATCCAAAATCTGGGTGGATATTTCCTCGTCCAACATCTTATGAATTTAAATCTCACAGCTTAGGAGCAAAATTGGTAAGTATTGACAATAATTGTATATTACTCTCTCCTTTGGATGCATTCCTATTTTACATCAATTCAATGTAAACTTTGTCTAGAATTACATGTGTATGTATATTCATGTCTTTTTCTTTTCTTTGTGTAGACTATTGGTTTTGAGATTCTTCTATCAAAATCCATTTCACAGTCACTAAAAGAATCTGCTGGACATGATCTAAAAGAATTAGAATCATCAACTGGATGGTTAATGTATAAGGAGAGTTTAAAAAAATATGGATATTTCAAAGATTATTTAGAAGGATCTAAACCATATCAAGAATTATTAGAGAAAGCATTGATATCATACAGAGAAAGTGTATTAGAACAAAATGGAAATGTAAATGAATCAAGTTCTACATCAATAACAGCGATGGATAATGATGAGGATGCTGCAATTCAAACACTTAGAAAACTTTACAAGTCGGTTAAATTCAATATTGATGAAATGAAAAAACGTAGTTCTAGTCTTCCCAAAGATGATGGTAAGAAGAATAAGAAAACCAAAAGACCAAATATATTGGTGATAATTTTAAAATGCATAAATTGTACATAAACTGTGAGTAAATGCCCAACTTATCTCTTTATTGATAGTATTATGATTTATTCACGTTTGTATTTAGATGACTCATGGATGCAATTAGAAGCAGATAATTTTGACACCATGTTACAAAAACATTTTCAAATGCCAGAAACATCAAAACCTGAAGAGATACCTGAAAAATTAAAAGAATTTATGAAAACAATTTCAGATTTGGAAGGAGTAGATTTACCACCGTGAGTTTTTTTACTTTACCACTGAATTATATTTGTATTATTTATTATTTGTTTACTTCAAATGTGAAACATTATGTTCCCAATACTCGTATACATACTTACATTTAACATTTCATGTATGTCTGTATAATATACTCATTTAAGATCAAGGAAAAATGAAGGGGCTTCTTCATCCTCATGTGATGGCAATTTAGATCCAATGGATTTTAGAGCTGATGACTTTGTTTCAGCTATGGATAAATTGTTAACAGGTATACATAAATACTACAATAATATTGCTTTTTCCTACCTACATTTACTTTTTAGTACTGCTTTGATTTTTGTTTTGTTTTTGTTTTTTCTTCGAAAATGATATCACCTATTAAATTTTTACTAAAAAAGAGTTATGAATTTTGATATTTCTCCTAGATCTTGGAAAACCCGATGGTGATTGGGATGCCAGTGATGAAGATGATGAAAATTGTTTTAGTGATGAAGAAGTAATGGAAGAAATAATGAAAAAGCATAATTTTAAGAAAGATTCTAAAATTCATCAACTAATGGAACAAATGGATTCTGAATTAGCCAGTACAGACGTTGGAAAAACTTTTACAGAAACATCATCATCCTCTCGTACTGATAAAAGTAGTGATGAATTTGAAGATGTTGAGAAATTTGAACCCGTTAATATTGATATTAATGCATTGACAAATATACTGAAATCATACGAAAGTCAAGAATTCCCAACAGGTCCTGCTACTAATTTACTAAAAAGTGTTGGATTCGACATGTCAAACGCAGCTATGGATTCTCAAAAAACTAAAAGTGTTTCAAAAACTTCTTCCAAAACTAAAAAAAAGTAATAGTAATAATAAGGATAATTATTACAAGTGCTTTTGAAACAAAGTTACTCCTAAAATCTAACTATTCTTCTTTACTCCAAAACATTTATTGAATTCCAAAATATTACAATGTTCATGCAAAAATCTTACTTTTTTTTTGTATATTCTTCCTTTTTTATATTATATACATATACTACGTCGTACGTGTTTCATATGTTGTGTACTATTTAATCATTAATCACAAGATCAAGTCAGTCATCTCTCCATTGTCAGATTTTTTGTAAAAATGTATAGAAATAAAAATGAACTTTTTTTTACTACTATTTAAAATATTTGTGTACCTACTCAAAATTTATTTCGCTATTCATATTGATCACCACTAAAATCATACGATATGAACGTCAAAATGTATAAAATTAATGTTTTAAAAAAATTCATATGCATATGTACAAATGGCACACTTGATAAAATGGTTAATGATATAATGAAACTGTGCTCTCTCTTTTTTTTTAGTAAAATGCAACATAGAAGATATCATTTTAAATATTTGTGTATAATTTTTATTTATTGAAATGATTTTTTTTACGATTGAGTAAACGTAACTGTGAATATATTATAGACAATAATATAATAATAAATTGTAATAATAATAATTTCATCTTAATCACATGAGTATGTATGTATGTAAATTTGTTGTAAATATACTTACAGACATTGGATCTTGTTTTGTTTTGTTTTGTTTTTTCATAATAATATTTTATCAGTATCAGTGTGTGTATATACGTTTGACGTAATAATGATATTATAATATCTATTAAATATAATAAAGATAGAATATTTTACATGTATATACATCATGTCGTTCTCATCAACTAATAATCGTTTTTAGTTTTAGTATGGTAAAATTCTTAATTATTTAGTCATTTATCTATATGTTATATATACATTACACATTACCTTTTACTTCTATAAATAATGTTCACATAATATATATTGGTTTTGTATGCATTACATATGGCTATTTCAATTATGTAGTTTACAACTACCTAACCTTTTAAAGTGCCTACAAAGTATCTATCTCATAATATATTATTATACCTACGAGTACATACCATTATTACATTATTTTGTTTATAAATAACATAACAACTATTATTTATTATATTTTATATCATCTCTCAAAGAGTTTAATGAATAGAGAGAGAGAGAGAGTATCAGATAGAAATAGAGTTCAGAAACAACACGTATAATATTATGTACATAATATATTATGTGTGTACACGAGATTCTAAAATTGTTGCTCACACAGTTCGATTTTAGTATTTTTTGTTCAGTTTCTTTTCTTTCTTTTTAAAGTTTTTTTCAGTTCGACTGACTGCTGAATGACAAGACATTAAATATATATAATGTGTACACATACAGCATATTATCGTAACATAATATGAATCATATAATATATGATGCGTATAATATCTCTACTCGTCTTACATTTTTCATCATGTGACATAATGTTATTATATATAATATTATAGTATCACTATTTACTTTTGTCATGAGAATTTTTCAACTGAGATTTTCAAACTATGACTTTAATTGTGTTGCGTTGTATGTTGCAGATCAATATAATAATAATAACAATATTATATGATACTTATATAGAATATACATGTAAACATTATCTCTGACATATATATAGTCTATATATTTGCATCCCATATGCATACAAATCCATATTTTTAACAATTTAAAATAATTATTAATTTCTTCTTTGTAATCAAATCATATCATATATATTATAATATTATATGCAATAATTTATAAAAAGGGACAGTTTACTTTTGTTTCATTTTGTAGCACATTATGTAATAATATATTATACAGTGGAGTAAAAGTGGAGTAAGAAAATTTTGAACAAGAATAATTGAAAAATAAACTTTATAACGAATCTAATTATTATAATGTTATTATTATAGTTTTCCAGTTTAAAGTTCAAACAAGGCTGAGAAAGACAAAATACAAGAAGTGTGAATGAAAAGCTTTGAGCTATATAATATATGGTACACATAACATATTATGTTGGCATATAGTTTCTATGCGTCAGTGAGCAGTCACTATAATATATATACATACTACATACTTTCTCTAAATCAACTTTCTCCGTAACTTTTCCCGAATTTTCCTTTATATACCACAACATAACACTATATAATATTATGCTTATACTATTCATAATATGTGTATCGGTTAAAAATTGCAAGTATTCGAAGTTATATATATATATGCTTCTTGGTACATTCTTATTTTGTTTCGTCAATGTTTTTCTCCTTAGAAATTTTATACTATTTTACAACTATATTAAATGTTTTATTTAGAATATATAATATTATAATATTGTACTAACGTCGATCTCTGACACATGAAGAGTAAAACTGGTTTGTCCGCATTTCCTTTTCTTCTCTGGTTTTGTCTTATATCCTGTCTTCTTCTTTTTATTGGTAACTTGTTTTGTGCATTCCCTTTATATAAACGTAAGATAATATACTTCATGTAACGTATCTATAAATATGTAACTAAATCATAAAGTATAAATGCAAGAGGCATAATAAGACTTAAAGAGTGTTTTTTGTATATATAATATTACAATAGCTGCCCAAATTATAGACTCATTTTTGATACTCTATTACATATGTTTATACTAAAACATTTTTCTCATGTGTGAATATAACGTTTCTTTTGTGCCACATCGTAAATTAGTAAAATAAACTCTAATACATATATAATATATATAATCAATAATATCGTGTGATGATATTTTATGTTATTATGACTTGACAACCATATCTTTCCTCTATTACGACACACAATACTAGAGTATAATATATAATATAATAATTCTTAGTAGTAGTAGTTTTATAAAGGAATTTCCTTCCACCCCATGTATATAATTATAGGGTATAATAAGAGTATAAACCATTTTCATTTTTTTTAACCTTGTTCAACAAAACTATATAGTTTTACATGTATTCTGTATATATATATATATTCGATTCTAGAATAAGAATATTAAATGTATATATAATATTCATATTATATAAATATACAGAATAATGTATTGTTTTAGTAGATTTAATTACAAGAATTGTTTTCATTTACATATCTATCATCCTCTATAACCGGTATAATAATATATATGAAACACATACAATAATAATAATTTATACACCGTATTATAATATATACTGTACATAATATATATATTCTAAACGACATAATTATTAAGTATGTCAGTATTATGGCAAGTTTGAATTTTTTTAAAACTAGATATTCATGTACGAGGTTTCATTTGTTCAGTAACCCTTTTTTGTTTTTTTACTCTTTTTTAAGATGATAACATGTATTGTTATTTTTTACTTTTTAGTGCGTCTATATATATATAGTAAACTGCAGAAGACAGTTGTGAGAGTTTCTTTTATAATATATGACATATTATTATAGCTGCCACTATAATAAATAAATACGCACGATATTCGTTTGTACATTCTCTCTCATGATGTACGTCTTTTTTGAAAAAGACGTTCTCCGCACATTACATATATATATATATTATAATATTATATTATACTACATGCTACTAGACTATGATATTCGACTTTTGAGTATTATTATTATCAGAGTTCCGTCATGAGACTCTCTCATATATATTTCATATTTCAAAAAATAAAACAACAACAAAAAATAATAAACAAACAAAAAAAAAACAAGTCAGCAAAGACAAAAGAGAGAGGAACATATATATATATATTATAAGAACAAACAAAAGATAGAGAGAAAAGAGTTGCTCCTAAATATATAGAATACACATAAGAATATAATAATATATATTTTATACTTATACAGTAAAACACAAGGCGATATTATTTTTTCAGTATAATACATAATACACTTTATAAATAGTTTAATTTTAAATCATATAGGTAATCATATTTTTTGTACCTATAAAAAGGTGTGCATATCATGTTACTATATGTTTATATATAGGTACTGTATTTTACGTAATAGACAGCGTAATAGCAGCTCACTATTTCAAACTCATTTACAAGTTTTTTACCTGTAAGTGTCATCACACTTAGCAACAAAATGAAAAGAGTATGCATTATTGTAGCATGTAAATTTTGTTGCGAGAGTACCTAAAATATATAATATAATGTAATAATATTATAATATATTTTTATAGTGAGCATCTGAACCAAAAATTGTCGTATAATATAGATCATATACGTCTATTACATATCATCATATACAGTTCAGTTTTTTGTTTTGTAAATTGTAAACAATAGCAAAGATATTTGTTCCATAATGCATAATATAATATATCTTTTGTTCATAAATCTTATCATAATGCATATTTTACATATAAATTATGCATTCATCTCACAATGTCATAAATTATGTAGGTAAGCAATATCTATAGAATTCCACCATTATAGTAATGTTTTACTACTACTGCGAACGATTGAAATTTATAAAGAAATTTCAACATCTTCAAAAAAAAAAAACTAACGAAAAAGCTGATTTTCGTTTCAATACTAATTAATTTACATCATAAACAATCAAACATTCTAAATTCTAATTGTGCTTTCTAATCATCATTTTTTTTAAAGTAGATTCTTTTTTGCTTTTGTGTCTATATATCCTATAAATATTTTAGGTAGATGGTTTGTTCGATTTTTTTGCAATACAAATAACAACATGTAATAAGAACACTGTCAACTCCGTAATTCTCTTCATGTCTTCATGCTCGTAGTTTTTTGTTACTGACTATTTGTGATGCATATGAGTTTTTCAATAAGGTGTAAATCGATTATATCCACTTCTATACACTGCGGTCTGAAATTACAAATTAAAAATATCCATGAAGAAACAATAAACAAAATAGTTACACATGACACTATAATATAATATGCGTTTTTAATGATACATTTGTCTAAAGTAAACATTACGAAAATAATATTTTCTCATAAACTACTTACCCCATAGCCGGTAACAGGGCCAATATTATGGCTGAGATAAGTTTCAGGAAATTCTCTCCCATATCTATGAATTTAAAATAAAACATTGTATTCATAAAAGTGTAAGAGCATAAGGACGAAATTCTTTCAGTAAGAATATGATATTTTGAAAACTGTCAAGATGTTACAAATCATACCCGGGAACAAAGCCAGCAACGCTATGAGCTGGGGCTTGAGCAGCTTGGGCACCCGCATATGCAGCTCTATTCAATTGAATTAAATTTAGAACATGTTAACATATATACTCAAATACCACATAGTGATTGTTTTACGTAATATTATTTTTTTAAAAAGATTATATAACACAACATATTATTATAGTTACGAGATTTAAACTGTTGTTTAAATTTTTACTCATGTATAGTTACCTAGCAGCGGCAGCCGTGTACGATGCAGCATAAGATGCCTAAAGAAAAAAGTAAAGGACAGAGAGAGACTTTTAATTACTGAATGACTTTTGGTAAAATATATATATTGTTCTTGTACAACCATTTCCATTTAGATCAACTCGAAATATACATGTACAAGAATACTAATAAAGACTAATTAATTTATCTTATTATTTATATGCGCAAGATATTGATGCGCGCTAAATATAGTTAAAGTGCATGATATATAAATATATTCTTGACGTACATTTGCTTTCACCCGCATTACTATAACATGTGTAAAACTTTCCATACTACATACTGCATGTAAATAAGGAATTGCTGAAATACTTTTTCTATGTAACACACACATGGATTTATAAAATCCAGAAGGATACACATATGTGTGGGCCTCAGAAGAACTTTCTCCATGTTCAAAAAAAAAAGAAAAAAATCTGATAGCACATCAATGATTACTGAAGTCAATGTCATTGAAAAAATAAAAGTTTTCAAACATAGCAACAAAAAAAACCAAATCAATATTATACCCATCCATTAGCTTCTGCCAACATTTCAATAGTACAGTACTTAACTACTCAAACTTCAATAAAAGTCCCTTCAATAGTTGTCAATCAAAGAAAATTTCTGATGTCTAACTTCAACGTTCAACGTCATAGTGTATTAGACGCTTGAACAACTGCTGTTAAGAATGACTCAACTGCGACCTGCCACTGACAGCTTCTTTCATTTCTCAGTTGTAAATTTTTTTTTGTACATGTCTATTTTCTCATAAAGTCTATAATATTATACAGTTTGCAGTAGTATAGTTATAGTTAGTTTCTCTCTTGCATATTATGTATATCTATATGCAGGCCATCCCAATATATTATTATAAGATACGCATATCATGACACAATTTGTACATGAACTTTCGTCTGGTTTACGTCCAATTGAAAAGATTTAACCATGAGAGTATTCTTCAAAATCTAAAGGATGTCTCAGTATATCTTTTTTCTCGTGACAATACAGTGAAAATTCACAATGTAGAGAGGGGTTCGTAGATTCCGGCTGTCTTCCATCTTTCACCAAATCTCTTCAGAACCATACATCCAAAGAAACTAACTTTTTTTTTCTCTTATTCAATATTTCTCTTGGCAATCGTCTTTCATATTGAAGCTTATAAAATGCACATTTATAAATAAACAACAAACTGTAGTAAATCTAAAAAGACTAATATTGTAATGTACATAAGCTAAGAGATGAGGTATATGGTATATGTACAGTTTCATCAATGAATATCTCTGTTTCCGTGGCTAACTCGTTAAATTTATTTCAATTGGCGTACACAATGTATTGATCTTATAAAATGAAACAATGACATGTACCAAAAAAGTCGCTACGCTATAACATAACGACAGGTACCGCATAGTGTTTTGGATAATCATCATCTTTTCTGATAACAACTATCTCATTTTACATGTATAATAATTAAACTTTTTGAAAATTGAAAATATTCTGTAAAATGTTTTTTCAATTGTTTTGTGTAACAATTTTAATATCAATTATATTTTGTGCTATAATGGGATTACCACTTGGAATATTTCGATATTTAAAATCTCAGAGATTACCTTCAAACATCGTCAATGGATATCATGCTAGTCGAACGGAAGCGGATTTGATTGATAGACTTCATAGCGCATATCATCAA
The DNA here is from genome assembly GCA_034698265.1 of Sminthurinus aureus. Lineage (NCBI taxonomy): Eukaryota > Metazoa > Arthropoda > Collembola > Symphypleona > Katiannidae > Sminthurinus > Sminthurinus aureus. The sequence continues at coordinate 16,438 of JAQGBH010000755.1, forward strand.
TTAACACTCGCCCGCCGTAAAATAGATGCACTTGAACGCGAAGTCTTAGAAGTTGACGAAGATAACAATCGACTACAAGACTTAAATCGTAAATTACACAGACGCTTAAGAAGAGTAAAAGATGTACTTCACTCTTATCAAACAAGCGTAGTTGATCAACTTTCAAAGTAAGTGAAAAGTCAAAGTATAATACAAGTATCATAATGGAATGCTTTTCATGCTTTCACTTTCATGCAATTACCAAATGTTTAATCATGACCTTTTTTCTTAACGTTTCTAGTCCTATAACACCAAATTCATCTGGAGATCAAATAACAGTCCTACACGATAATCCTCAGCATAATCAGTTTATAAGCACACAAATTTCTGATGCACATTAAATTTTGAATTGCTAACCTAATCAACAATGTTCCATTCTAAACAAAATTCTAAAAATAAAAATGGTACAAAAAAATACAAAAAGTCGTGTACTGATATCTGGTATTATTCTAAATATGTATCTAAATACATACCAGATCTGTTATCTGTAAAACACATAATACATAATATTATTATGTATTATGTCAAATGAAAGTTTGGTAATGATACTAGTTGTGGTAGACTGTACGAAATTATTCATCAGTAATTTTAAAGAACCATACATCAATTTCTGTTTGTATTAGTATATTTCGAGTTTATAACTTGTGAACGTAATTATACTGTAACTAATATTACAAATATTGAGGATTTAGTTCCACAGTATTTGTAAAAGCGTACATAAGTACACTAAAATAATTTAAAACTTAAATTGAATTCTTACTTGGACTCTAGGATCAGCTGCAGCAGCTGTTGCTAAGAAAGGGTCATAATAGACGCCACTGCTTTAAATGAATGAAAAAAAAAAGAGTCGTTAGTCAATCTTTGGTTTGAATAATGATATAAAAATGAGGAAAGAATGATGATGATGATCAACATCACATGATTGTTCAATGTTATTTCATTTAAAAACTTACGGTCCTATCCCATGCAAGCCGGCTGCATTTAAATTCGAAAATGATGACTGGCGAGCAACTGCAGCAGCTAAAACAGTACAATAATTATTCAGTTCAACTGAATCAGTTGTAATTACTTTGTAACAGTTCATATTAGAGTGCATTCTATCTAGCCTTATACAGTACATACTATTATTATTGTCATTCTAATTCATAAAAAGTCTACTATTTTGTCAATTATTATTAATACTATTCTTACCGATTGCTGCGGCTGAACCGGTATTTGAACAACCTATAATAATAATGAAATATGTTGATATATCAAACATAGTTTAGAGTTTAGAGATGTATTACGGTGACATGCATAAACAATCATTCGTATATGTAATATTATACATTTTACATTTAGATTTTTGTCTTCATAGTTAATTACCAGTAACTATTGGCTGATGATGAGCTGCAACTGTTGTAATACGATGTCCCAGGCCTCTAGGAATCAGGCCCTGTCCTCGTATTGCTCCCACGGCTTTATTAAATAATAGTATAAAAACGGGACAACATTAGCCATAAGAGTTAAAAAAAAATGGGAAGACACATAGATCAATTACCAATATTCTTTTTATAAAAAGCCCTTATAATTAACTATACACTATTATTTCAAAAACATGTACATTTAAGAAACCACACGATATAATATATTTCATAGTTATCAGAGGTCTCAACAAAGTGTATAAACTAGTATTGAAATTATTATGATTATTGATTCAAAAGACAATTAGTGTGTATTGTAAAACATTTTATAGAACAGTTTACAAAGACTTTGTATCTATAAAAAAATTCATGATCTGAGTGAAAGTTTTGAAACTTTCACTGGTGTTGTAATCAAATATATCGTACACCTCTTTGTATAAACAAAATTTCCCAACTCAGGAAAGTTTCCAACTATAGGTCGAAACTTTTTGTTTCAATAATCTATTCATTTTGAATTCCTATGAGTGGCTTACAATTTTTAAAATCTCTAAAAAAAGCAAGACGAAATTGAAACTATATGATGATCAATTTTATGTTGTACACAAAACATAGGATGTGTAATATAAAGTAAAACTTTCCACAAATTATTATTATCCAAAATTTCACACAAAATCCAAAGTGCATATATATATAATAATAAAACCAGTACTGTGTTATTATTACTATCTTCATCATTCGATTGTGAAATCAAAGCTCCCTTTTTTAAAACAAAAGAAGTTTAACATTCGAGTGCAAATGAACAAGATACTGCTTTGTTTTTTTCAAAACTACATACATTTTCATAACAAGAAAAGAAAGAACAATACAATATTATAATAATATTCTATCAGTATTTGTGATTGTAACAGTACACCCCCATAATAACTGTAAGACATTCGATGTTGCAAAATTCATACGTATGATATATGTTTTTATAACATTATATAATTTTTAACCACGAAAACAGAGAGAACTAAACCAAAAGCAATTTTGAGTTTGAAACATATTTTTATAATAAAATATAGAAAAGCAATTATATTTATATTAATGACCAAAGGAACGTATAAAGAGACATTCAGTAAAAAAAAAGTATTTTGACATTACACATTATTTTGTCCAACTGACCATTTGCAATCCCTGTGGCTAGCGGTTTCTTGGTTTGAACACGGGCTGTTGCATTATTTACCTAGAGTGACACAAAAGATTAAGTTAACATTCAAATTCAACACACGACATGCAAGATGCGGAATTTAATCTTCAGCATAATTTAAAATATTGCATTATGCATACTCTCTATTATACAATTTATACTTATATTATCATCATGAATGACAATAATATACGTATAAAGTATAGACACAGTTATCAAAAGGATCATTTTTTCTAAAACATTATAAAATTTTATCAAAAGAAATATATTATTAAAGTTCTTCTGATAAATAACAGAATGATCCCAACTCAATCTGTGTGTATACTTTGCAAAAGAGTTTTTTTGGAATTGTATAAACATTCTTCAGCAATGATTAAACAAAATAATATTTTGAAAAAATAAAAACAAGTCTACAAATGATTGATAGATTATGCATAAAGGATAAAGACACAATGACAAAAAAAAAGTCCCATACAAATATAAGCAGAGCATAGCGTAGGATATATATATTATATTATATTATTATATATACACGTTCATCCCACAAACACATAATATAGTACGTGTCAAACAGATTATACTTTTTTTTACTGTGGTTATTGTTATATATATACTTTCCCCACGGAGAAAGTTGAAAAGAAAAAAAGCATAAGAAACAGCAGCAATACATAGAAACAAATGAAAAAATAAACCACGTAATTCACGCATGATAGAAGAAAGCACACTATAGAAGTACTAGAAACAGCATAAGTTTGTTTATTCATGATTCGATCACATGAATACGTGCGTACGTACACACAGTAGCACTATTATAGATAGATAGATAGATATTTACATAGTAGTAGGACTACTACAAACATAGCGTATCATGTCATGTGTGTATTTACTTTTAGTACTTGAACGACTTTTAATGATGTGGTTAATATTTTGTTCTTGCAAATCCCATTCCCCATTGCAGTATTTGAATCATATTCATAATATAGAATAATAATGTTATTAATTATTATTATTACTTAATACTTTCTTGTACTTGCAAGAAGTACAAAACAGATGTCTATAATAGAGATTAAGCCGTAAACTACTTTAGTATAATATATTACTATAGACTGTCTTTGAAATTTTCAATGCTCATAGCTTATAATAATATATTTTTTTGAGAAAAGTCAAAGTGTAACTCAAAGTACAGTTCTTTAAGAAGTAAAGAGTGATATCTTAAACTATTTTATTTATGTATTATTGATATAAATGAAGGAAAGAACATCTCCAACATCACAAGCTCTATAAATACCCAAAAGTTCCAATGACCGTTTCCATTCCGCATAACCATTTAGAAAAATAAGTATGGTATATTATAATAATACTATACTCCAGCTAAATATATTTAAAAATGCATGTGCACAAGTGTAAATAATGAGATACGTCATAACGAACAACATATTCAGTAACACAACTACACCACTATATAAAATTATATACGTTTTGTTATTTTTATAAACAGAAAAAATAACATTAATATATTATTATTAACTACTTTTGAAAGAGTACATACCGCATACAAACAACATAGTATAATATACACAATATTCTCCGATGACGAGAGAAACGAAATTTCAAAAGCGAGTGCAAAAATTATTAACGTTTTTTCTTGTTTTCACTGCGTCCATCGTAATATTGTAGCGCTTTTAAAAAACTAGATCTATATGTTATATAGAAAAATTGACTACAGAAAAACAAGGCATAAGAATTGCCACAGAGTATATTATGTATCATGGCAACAACAACATTAATCCATCAGTTTTAACCACTAGCAAGAGTTTTTAAAGACCACCGATTTAAAAGGAAAAAAATATATACATGTATTCAAAACCCGTAAAGAAAGAGTGAGATTTTGTGTACCCGAGCACAATTGACAAACCAATTAGTTCGGAAGGACAGAAACAGGCAGAATTGACAAACCTCCACATCATCTCAAGGAGAGAGCAACATTATCATCACCACATAGACAGGTGCAATCTAAGAACTTATTGAACAATCCATAATAATAAGTGTGTTTCGATTCATGTACTGATTATTCACATAGCATTCTAAATCAGCACAATCATAAAAAGAGGCAAACACGGTAACCATCTAATAATGAAATATATAATTGGTAATAATAATACATTCTATGTGGATAATCATAATAACAATATAATACAAATTACGAATCAAGTCCTTTGTTAGATTGTTGTCAAAGACATGGTTTTTTTTGCATAACATACTACACTAAATATATTTGCATTCTATGCATTATAAAGTTCCACACAATATAATACATTTTTTGCATTCATTCATTTATATAATATATTATTATAAAACTTGCAATCAATAACTCAATCAGCAAATCCGACTACATAAAGTACATTTACATTCTACCTTTCCCCAGACAAAACTACTTTATTTATTATACGTATTACTTTATTCATCCCAATAAAAATGCTGATAATTCAATAATTTGGTTACACATTACATAATTACCCCAATACTCCTGATCTAGTTTGTTTTTGAATATCACAACAGTTTATCATTATTATTATTATATTTACCACTATGCATACAGGTAACTATAGAGTCAAAAAAGACAAAGACCCAGAGGAAGAAGAAAAAAATACTTAACACCTAGCATCTAGCGTTATTTAAAAAATACCTATGAGCAATGTTTTTTTTAATGATGCAAAATCGACACAGATACAACAAACACTTGAAATATTGAATAAACGAACAACCCATTTGGGTTTTAAAATTGAAATATGATCCTCATCACTATCAACTATGAACATGAATGTACATACTGCATTACTAGTTACAGGCAAAAACGAAGGTTTGATTTTCGACTACACATCATCCTCAATAAAATTCAAAAAGAAAGTCCTAGACCAAAAAATCTTTTTTACTTATTTATTTATAGAATACTGGCTGAACTGTGTACACTATGTACGAAATTAATGGACAAAATGGATAAAACAAACTCAGAGAATTTGAAAGGTTAACTAATTCCATGATTACGTGTTACCTACTTTGTGCGGAAGTTGAAAGTTTTAGAAATACATAATAATACATATGTGTAAGATTGCATTTTAACGGATGAATAGATTAAAATAAAGAAAGGAAAGAAACTATATGATGAGGATATTTTCCCTATATATATATTCAATGAAAAATTTTGCAGGATATAATAACATATAACCGCGAACTTATACATCACGGTTACATCCTACGTACAACTGTACATAGAACTTATAGGTACATTTATTCAATGTGTATGTTAGAAGAAGCTGATGAAAGGTTTTCTGTAACTAGTAGCTGGTGTAGTGCAGGTTTCATCTTCATCATCGATCTGTTTCTCTTCCTCCTTCTACACAGCATATACATAACCATACGCTGGCTCCTGGCTATTATACAATCGTTAGTCGACCTAGCAGTGCTAAAACCTCGCTTAGATTTTATATCGAGTCTTAGGAGTCTGGCCTACCGCATATGTATGTATGTATCCTGTGATCTATATAGTTATACAAGTTATATTATACATATTTGTAAAAGCAACTAAAATGCAAAACAGACGCTTTTCACTAATCGCAAACATATATATTACAGTTCATCCAAGAGTTCTCCTTTCACATTATATGTATCTAGTATTGGTAGTCAGTCCATGACAAGTAAAAACTTTCCTAACTCTCTAAACTCATTACTTCTCGTGGCTCGTGTGATACAGCAAGAACCAGCCAACTCTAACCATTTTCCCTTACATAAATTTCTCGTACACTGAAATTCCCTATTTCACATTGAAGCTTCAGAGTAAACAAAAGTACATCAACTTCAAAGTGTACATACATATAGCAGCCAAACTATACAATGGAATTCTACCTTTCTATGTATTTTCTATGAAGTAATAAAAAGAATGTGCAAAATCCGAACAAACCCAAAGTACACGTGAAACGATTTCACTTTTATGGACAATTACGTCTATAGTCTACATGTATTGCTTTGCTTGCTTGCTTCCTTTCTTTCTGTAGGATTAATATTATATGGTACTACCAAAAAATAATGTGGTGATAACACTAAAGTTACTACTATTTGAAAAAAAAAAAAACAAACAAAAATCTTATAGGAAAAAAGCTGGTAATAATAAAATGTTTTCCTCTCTTTTGTATTTTGAACACATTCCAACTTTACAAAGGAGTGTAAAGTTGTTCAAGAGGATAATTTCGATAGAGATCTAGAAAATATCTTTCTACTTGATCTTCCGAGTGCAGTTAATTAACAGGTATATTCTACAATTCATTCTATACAAAATACTGAGCTGGAAACAGAGCTTTAAGAATAACCATACGAAGAACTAGTTGATCCTAAATATTCTGAAACTTTCAAGAATGAATACCTATAAAAACTCGGATGATGTTATTTTTTAAGCCTAAGGATTTAAACCTAACGTGTATTCGCAACCCAATAAACTAGAGTGTAACAAATTGCAAATTTGTAAATATATTATGCTGCAATGGCAGTGTACAAGATTTCGTACAATCAAAATAATAAAAGCTGAAGTTTGATTAGAAACCTATTCATCTGTATTTTTTGTATCTGTGTCAATTAGACCATTGCAAAATATTTTTAAATGTACATAAAGTCGTTTCATGGTACAATGCAAGAAAGAGTGTAACTACAATTTTGATATATAATTCATTATACTAGCAAAAAAAAAGTGTCTTTGTGTTTATAGATTATTTTTATATAATCAATAATGACCGTTTGAAGAAAATATAATATATATTATACCCTTTGTTTCACAAACTAAACAGAAATAGAAAAACAAATTCATTATTAACATGACAGAGCAATGCATTGCATTTAGAAAAATCGTGCCGCATTAGAATCAAACAAATCATTAAGATAACCATTATCCATATCATATCCATAACATAAAGTCTGTTTTTTTTATACATAACATTTTATGAGCAACATTACGCACAATAGTATTTGTAAACTAACGATAAGTAGGGGTCTTCACTCAAAATTCTTCAAGAAAACAAACTTAATCAAATAATAATAATAATAATATTCTTTCCATTCCTGTGTAGGAATAGAAATAAGTATAATAGAGAGAGAGAGAGAGAGAGAAAGAGAGGAGAGAAAAAAGAGAAAGAAAATGATGTTGAAGAGCAATACAACACTGCAGTTATTTGACTTACACAAAATAGATCACAATTTTGGATGAAAACTTGAACCAACTGGGCACCTGCTGGATGGATAAATGAAACCAAAAAGGCTCCTTTAAATTTCCATGATCATCATCATCATCATTATCATCATTGCGAGCATTAAAATATTTTCTGGTGGATGTTGACGACGAAGAATAACGCGAACACCGATACCACCTTCGACATCTGTCCCTGTTTGTTTCATAATCATTTACAATGAATCTGAACAAGAGTTTTGTATGTATATATAGTATATAATATACATGATATCACCGTGTATGATTTTTTTGCACGATATTTAGTTTAGTGGGTATTCTTTAAACTGGACTTTGAAACACAATCACTTTCAATTACATCGCACATTAGAGTTTAACCTCAATTAATTTTCCATATGTTGCTCATGTAGCAGTCAAAGACTCAATTACTCAAGTAATCTTTACTCTTTAAACATAAACAATTTAAACATAACATTCTACACACAAGGATCACAGTATAAAAATGTAATTATTTATTATTACTGCTTTTCAAAATATTATGACGAATTAAACTTTGCATGAACCTCCGATAGACTATAGATAATATTTATCTATTTAACTAAAACTACCTCAAAAAATACACAAACAAAACAACAAATCAATAAAATCAAAATACTATCAGTAAATGTTTTTACCTATAAACGCATAAAACCTAATTAAATTGTTGCATCATAGCTTAGGTAGGATGCATCAGTAAGCTAACATTCTGCTACTAACTTGATATGTAATGGTAAAGGAGAGGTACAACAAGGAATATCATAGTATTTTCAAAAATTAGAACTGTGACTATATGAAACGCATGTACAATGTACATATTACACATTCAATTTCACATGTGTGTGTACATTTTAAAGGAAGGAAATGGACATTTAAGATAACCTATACATATTATATTCCAGTTCTTTGAATAATACAATTATACACACAATTTCTTTGTCGTATGCTCAAAAGAAGAAGATTTTAGACAGGTAGGATTACAGTTTACAGACTATGATTAATTTCATTCAATAGGAAGATTAAAATGTTTTTGTAGTCAATAAGGAAGGAAAGCCTCAGTAAGGAGTTTTGGTAGTAATCATCTCGATTCTCGATCCAATTACCTATTCAAGGATAAATTCAATAGGATATATATTCTACAGTTTATCATGAGCAGATGCGCAAATATCCCTGATCATAAAAGGACATTTGTTGTTGTTGTAGGGACCACGTGCAAGGATCATAATAATGACATTTCAGTCTAATGCCTATCTATGTATAATGTATAATAACTGATTCTAGATTCTAGTAGTAGTTCAGAGTTCAGAAAGGAGACATGAAACTGTAATTTGATTAACTTCCTGACCACACCATACACAGGGGATATTAACGTCTATGATTAAAAACTATTGATTTGTCTATTTTCTGGAGATCTACAAAAAAAATTTCATAAAACATGGTTTAGACTTGATCTCTATACATAATAATAACACTATGTACTCAGTACTCAGCAATCAATACACAGTCAGCAAATACTATAATAATATAATATGTAAACGTATATTATTATTATACAATAATTCACACAAGAATAATTAAACCAATTCTAAATTTGGAATTCAGTCAGAAATGAAGCAGGAACAGCCATTAGAACGGACTTTTGCCTTAGAACATAAACATATTATTTGTAATAAAAAATATATACACATTAAAGTTGACATGGTTTGTCAAGTGAATCACAAGTATAAAATATTGTACACAGTCAACCAGCAAGAGAGAATCACAGCCGTATCATAATTCTTAATGGTGCATTTTCAAACTAAAGGTAATCAAAGGCTGCATAAAGTCTTCATAAGTCAACGGGTGAAGAAGACAGACACATACAAAAATAGAGAGATAGAGAGACAGCGAGAGAGAAAGAAATTGAATTCAAGATGAAACATGTAAAGAGGCTCTAAGACTCACCACAAGTACACAAATCAAAAAACCGTCCTACACAACAGGTGCTTGTAATCAACGTGAAATTGTCAAGGAATATTCCATGAAATTGATAAATTATACAGATAATCGGTTCAAGAATTAAAAATACTACTAGCACACAACATCACAGTGGATTCATTTCATATTTTATCAATTGTATACTATACATTTGAGGTTAAGTGAATTAAAATGGCACCAATGCTTTTTTTTTCCTACTGCCAAAATCTAAAAATGTACGTCTCTTATCTTTGTAGGAATTACTTCATTTTATAAAAACATACTATAAAATATAGGTTTAAAAAAATTATTGAATGACTTAAAATTTAAATGACGGATTTCAAGTAGTAAACTTTGAAATCATCATACTTAAAAAGATGGACATAAAAATATCTAATAAAATCTTTCAAATGTCACCTCTTTTTGCATACATAAATTTTATAGCTATATATTACTTACGAAGTATGCACGTGAAAAATTTAATTTCACTGAATATTTTTCTCTCATTGATTGTAGACTTAAATTTTGTACATTTTGGTTTACAACGGTCTATAAAATGGAGAACTGTATTGCATTCAAACAAAAACTTCACCTGATGGTTTTCCAAGTTGCGTAATGTATAATGAAATAGTAAATTCTTACCTACATACCTAATACCTAACAGTTTTTTTATGTTAACAACTTTTAACTACAAAAAATATAATCAATTCCTACATAAATTCTATGTTGTATTAATTTCATTTTTATGTTGTATCATAATTATTATCATTGTAACTTTTAAAAGTTCTTGCCCGTATCAACTGCACAGTTAAAAGGCTAATAATTAACAATGTTGTTTACAAAGTTAACATCAAATTTTTTAAAGTATCTCTGAACCCTGAATAAAATGAAGCGAACAACTCTCGCTGTCGCTTTTGATGCGTAGCAGTATAGTGAAAATAAAATATTGACAATTCAACTAGTGTAATAGATATCTAAAGTTAAGTGAAACTAAAACCACTAAAATCTCCAGAAAGATAGACCAAAGTATAATAAGAATCATAACATTTGTGTTAGACACAAGAAACAGTAGATTGTTTTAGTATTTTCGTGTCATTATACGGCAAAAATATCAACAACAGAGGCAACTATGTATATTATGTGTATATATATATAAAACGACACTGATAACAATTCATAGTAGCAATGACAATGGCAGTAGCTATACATGACTTCTTTCACCACAATAAGTAAACGATTGTAGACAACGGCAGTATCGTTACATGTCTACGATATTACATCTGTCAAACTCTGTGTATAGGTACGTACGCACATCATAGAACGAACAAATAATCAAGTCAATAGTACATTCCCCATATAAAAATTTAAAAAGATTTTTCAAACAGAAATACAATTATATTGAGCATAATTTTATAATATAAGTACGCACTATAATGAAGACGGACAAAAGATTTCGTCTCGTCATCATTTATAGTACAAAATGTATTCAACAAACTAAATTACTTTAAAATTTCAATGATTATTAGTATGAAAACAACACAGAAAACGTTTATGTTACTCAATTTGATTATACCATACTAAAATAATAGTTACTCACTATGACTCATCATTCAATCATCCATCAATCAATCAATCAATCAACCAACCAATCGTTTCATGTCATTCAATTATTAGTATTTTATATTTTCACAGTTACTTTCAATGCTCATTAAATACAGTAACATCTCGAGTGTTTCAATACAAAATTATACCTTTTTAACCTCATAGAACTGTATTTGATCATGCATTCGAAAGAGTAATAATAACAATGTTATATTATTATGATGTTGTTATTATTACTCTTTGCTGCATTCTTAACTATAAAAGTAACCATGTCTATAATATTTATACTCACTACACAAAACGAAACTTGTGCACACAATAGGCTAAAATTTAAAAAATATATATATACGTAAGGAAATTGTTAAATCAGTGGCATAACAACAACAACAATATTTATATTCACCTGTATGGCAAATATCATTCAATTCCAAAGAGTGAATTCTCCTATTGCGCACACAAATTCGTAAACTTATAATTATTTGCCGTATGTTTAAGAAGCAAGTTTTAAGCGTTAGTAATAGTAACAATGACAAATCTCCACATAAACAGAAGCAATCAAACTAGTGAAGCAACAAAAAAAAGGTCAAGAGCTTTTAGCAAAAAGTATAATAGAGAGACAGTAGTAGAGATACATATTATATAGCTCAATATAATGCATACATAACAATACATTATATTGAGCTTTGAGAAAAACAAAGAGAGAGAAATATGGAGACAGAAAAATAACTACAGTACAAATAGAAAACAAAAACTTGAATTAATATAAATATAGATTATAATAAAAATACGTGATCGGCATGCACACCTCAATTTTGCGCCCTTCTACCACAGTGCCATGAAGTTTTTCGCGTGCTCGCTCCGCATCAGTACAATTGGCGAATGTTACGAAACCAAAACCCTATACAAAAAGTCAAGGGGGAACAAGTTCAGTCAATTTTGCCATTCACAAGATCATTTTCAACAACATTATTATCATTATCATTTACAATTCATCTCTCATTCAATTCACGATATCAAACTGTAGCTAAACTTGTATTCTATTGTTATGTGTATAATACTTATATTAATATTATTACTATGATTATTATTTTAAAACCTTTGATCTATTCACACTACACATATTCACTTAAACAAAAAAAAATCGAGCTAAAAACTAAAAACTCACATTTTATACATTTCCAATAAATAATACGAATAATTCCGATACATTATGAATGATAGATCATTAATATTATACATACAGATGTTTTTTTCTCTTTCTATCGCTGTTTTTGTCCAAAACATGAATGTATTTAGGTTTGTCTGTTTCCTCTAGTGATATCAAAACGAAAGATAATATTTTGAAAATATAACAAGTTTCTGTGTTTGCAATCATAATATTACTGTTCAAAATATTCTCTTTTGTGCACAAACTTCTTCAGCTACATGTATATGAAGGAAATTCGCCTAGTTGGAGAGAACAAAGTTGAAGAAAAATAAATTACTTTTGAGCTAAAATATATCTAACACAATGGGATCCAGTTGAAAGATGTTATGTACCTACTACCTACACATGTATGTAAATCATATTATGTACCTAAAATTTTGTATGCCATAGATCTTCTATGCTGAAGGCTACTCATGATTGATCATCACTATTAGAAGCAATTCATATATTATTATTACTTTCTCTTTCCTATCCAAGATGTTTCATGTATGTATATATCTCCATGTTACATGTTCTATGCATCTATTCTAGATCCTTTCCCTGCTTTGTGTACACGAGATTATTTTTCAAAGTGCTTTCAAGGTGAGGTGCCTAGAATCTCCAACAGACACACACACTGTCTACTGTCTACAGATAACACTACACGTATACAGCTCCACGAATTTTAGGATGCTTTTCATCCAAATTCCCTAAAATTGATGCTCTGCACAAGCGAGTCATAACACAAACTTCAACAATGCTGGTAACTCGCTTAAGCATCTACTTTCCACTCAATCCTAAATTTTCACATTAGTATTTCTGAGAGAGACTCATACTGACATAGCCTGGCATCTCTAAAGATATTACACTTTATTGTATGTTTGATCCATCTATCTGGTTACGATTAATTTAACAAACTGTAATGTATATATGTCAGGAAAAATTCATCATTCCAATGTTTTTTGCTCTTTCAAGTATGACCTACATTTTGTGTACACATAAACAAATATTTCAAACTGAGCTAGAACAATAACAAAGAATCAAATTCTCTTGTATAATAAGCAATAAGTTTTACATGCAAGTACTTTCTTTGTGCATTCTATATTTATGCATTACTATTTACTGTATGTGTTACATATTCTGTTTCAATTATTATACACTATTTAATAACTAATATGTACTGTATACTGTATATGGAATACACAGTATGTCACAGAGAATACTAAGCTACCAAAATATCCTACTCTATAACCTGTTATTAGAAATGTTTACTCAAGCACATGTAATACGCCTAGGCGTAACTAATAACTAAAAGAATAGGTCCTATTAATCCCATTTGTTTGTATTTCCATTTCCAGACTAGCACGATTATTACAAGAGTATTTCTTGTTATTCATCAAAGTTTTAGACAGCATCGATAGGCTCTTGGTGCTTTTAATCCTCAAAGATCTCATGCATTTTCATAGCTGACAACTTTTCAGTCACCCAAAATTTTGGTTCAACTCTGTTTACTTGTCTCAATGGGGTTTACAGAGTAATTTATAATAATTCCCTGTGACTAATCTTCTTCAACCACCTTTAACTGATTTCTCCAAAAACATAGTATAGAGAGATTTAATGTGTAATGCTGAATTTCAATTTTAAGTGGTAAACCACAGAACTAAAGAACTAATCTCCAGAAACCCTACATCAATTCCCTTATTTTTAGTTTCTTATACATTCTGCAGCTTTGCAATTTGTAATGTATGATACTTGATAATAACTATTATGATTGTCTAACTTTGGACATAAAATGTGTAAATTTAGCAAACATAAGCAGTTTCAAAATGATTCAGAATTATTAAAATTTAAACTGTTTCTTTCATGTTTTTACTTTTAAAAAAATAATAATAATAATTTGTCATTCAATAAAGGTCAGTTTAAATTTCATAGATATAATTAAATAATTACAAAACTTTTCATGCAAACCAGATGAAATTCCTATTTAACACCTTTAAAAAAAAGAATTTCATTGTCATTGATCCACGTAGTGAAATTTGAGCAATGACATTTTCCCCATTAGAAAGTTAAATTTTGTAACATCTTTCACCTTACTACTTTCAAGATAGCATCAAAATGTATAATAAAAAAATAATAAAACATGTACTCTATAACATATTACGCTTATCATTACTGAAACTTATTCTATGCATAGACTTATAATATAATGTATAAATATAATTTATATATATATATATATGTATATATACTAGAGACGCAGACAGTCAAGTGAACAAAGTCAACAAACAAGACATTCGTGTTTGCAAAATGAAGCTGGTTCTCTAATTTCGCTCCATGAAAGCAGCATTAATTGTGTAATGAGAATACTTCATGCAGATGCATGTACTATGTACTATATTATTTATTGTTTGAAATATATTATATTATTATGTCTATGTAAGTATATATATACATGTATGTAACAAAAAGAATACTTTTTAATGTAAATATTAGTTTAAAGAGATCACTTTCAATCCCTCATAATCTCAACTATGTTCAGTTCTATACAAAATAGTAAAATTTAATTGGAAAAAAACTTTACAGTTTCACGGGGAAATCAAGAAATATAATAAATAATCATTATTCTTACTATTATTATTTTAATTTCTTTAAAAGGATACATTAGATCACACTACCCTTTTTAGCATGTAGAAAAAAGAACACTCGATTGAAATTAACAAAGTACGGCTTAAATCATAAGGAAATAGCAAACGAAAAGTCCTCTAAAGTTATTTTTCTCTTTGATTTAATTGGTTTAGAAATCGACACGAGTACAATAAAGTACAAGTCATTAAAAAGAATACATTTGTTTTCACTATGAAAATCTAATTAAAAATTCATTTAGTAAAAAAGGGATCAAGGAAATAGATTAGGAACTAAAAAGAAACGTATATATTCTTCTACGTCTATTATCATTATTATTTGAATAGAAAGGTATAATATTATTATAAATATCTAACTATTCAAAATAATATATTAGATTATGTAGATAGGATAATATCGATTGTTTAGGATTATTATTATTCAGTAAAAGGGAGATGAGGCAACACTATGGAATACATTACATTTCCAATCCAATATCGGATTAACTTTCATGGAAGCGAAGGAAGTCACAATTAATGAATCCGAATCATATATTTGTCAAGTGTAGATTTCAATGTGTACATATAAAGATGATTCATTCGCCATATAATAGTAAGATAGTGAATTTTGTAGATAAATAGCGTTGCTGCATACAAAAAGTATTCTCATCAGTTGGACAATCCATCTTTTTTACTGCGGTTGTAAATAGAAAATGTACCTTAGTGTTTCTTATTTGTTATTAGTGTGCAATATCTTGATACCATAATAATATGTCTTATTGTCAGATAATCCAAGATTTTCTCTTATACATTCATATGTCATACCAAATACCCAATATTTAATTTTCGTTTATAGTTGATTTCCTAGTCTACTGTGGTTTTTACACACACATAAGATACGCAGATTGTATGGTAAAAATATGTGATTAAAATCTCCTCATTAGATATGAGACTGGATATTGAAAAATTCTTGCATAAAATCCCGTCTATAATTTTTTCATCTTAGATTTTCTTCTACATGAATGGTGGATGGTAATAATTTCATGTGTAAAGTGATATGAAGATGGTAACAGTTCAGACAAATAGTAGGAGAAAATAAAAATTTCTTACCTTAGAACCACGTTCATTAAAAATAATCTCAACATCCAATATTGGTCCAAACCCCTGTAAAACAAAAATAAAACAAAATATGTCATGTAATAAATGATAAATGATATTCACAATTGACACCAAAACATTTTGTTCAGATTTTACCCTGTACATAGCACAAGTGTTAGTATTAGTTATTATTAGAAATACTTCCCATTCTTCTTATTTTAATTCTAGATTCCAATCAATGAAAAAAGAAAAAAACTATCGATTTTTTTTTAAAAAAAAAAAGAAAGAGAAAGTTTACATCATGTGTCATTTATCAAGTTCCAAGTCCAATTTTACCTACAGTCAGAACTTTATCCTGAAAATTCCAACTTTAACAAATGATATCCTGGTTGTTTCAATACAGTCAGGTACTCCAATTATTTTTGGAGTGTGCCAAACGTTGTACGTAGACAGAACTCTTGAATATAGAATGCCTCACGAAACCAATTTTGTAGAGTACCTTCTATACATATATATTATAATCTTCGTAACCATGATGGGATTTAAGCCTTAGATACTAGCCTTGTCATTCACTTTGTCATAAAGAAAGATCAAAAAAAAAAAAAAAATAGAACAGAAAAAATTTCGAAAGCTCAACTGGAGGATTTCAAGAGGATGAAAAGTATATAGCCCTACTTTTCCATGAGAATGTATGTATATACAAAGAAAGAACAAGATGTAGCAAACACGTCAAACCTCCTATAATCCAACATTGTGTAAGATTTCGCTCTACATGCATAATATATATAGGCACATAAATAGACATGTCTTATACTTCACAAGAGCTTGATCTGTCTAAAAGATGTCCGTATTAAAACAAACAGCAACATGACAATATCAAGAGATTATACTTCAAGAAGACAAAGAAACAATTCATCTTCTTCAACATGGATTCACATGTTGTTGTACATATCATTCAGATTCATGTTTACATATGTACGTAATGTCTAACGCTATTGCAACTCCAACTACATATGAATCTTTTACTTCACATCCATATTTTATAAACATACTTTGGAAAAAATATTATATAATTATTATAATTATTTTTATTCAAAAAAATACAGAGGACTGGTATAAAATGAAAAACAAAAATACTAAAAAATGTTAAACTAATAATAATTTTCTATTACTAAAACACTACTGATTTTACATACTGTTTCCTATATAATTTGCATCCAAACTCATTTCCATTTGGTAAAAAAATACACATAATGTAGTGGTGTGATTATTACTTTCTCTAGGCATGTGTCCTTAAATTTTCATAGCATATGTACATAGTTTATATTATATTGGCGATAAATGTCAATAAACCTAGAATAGTCGTACAGAGTAGCAACATCTATTCCACAAAACACGTCCATGATATTGATCAGAAGTAAGCGTTTACACTTGATATTCTGAAAGCAAAGACTAGTCCGTAATTTCTCGGATACTATACAAAACATAGACGCTGCACTCTACTCCAACCTATGTCTTTTATAGGTTACTCCTTCTTCCGAGAATGAACAAGAAAGAAAGAAGAATTTTTTGTAAGACGTTTTACTTTTTGTTGTAATACTCATTCTTCTATTTTCCCCATAGATTTCGTGGCTACAAATGAACAATGTCGAATCAGCATGTCCTTCAATTTTTTGAAATGTATGGATTGGTAAAGAACAAAAGGAATCCAAATTCCATCAGAGCGCTGAGTATAAGAATAAATAGGAAAATTTATGAGCTTGTTGAAGCCTTTACTTTGGAAAGACATACATATGGAGATACATTTCCACTATTTGTCGAGCGGATTAAAATGTGAACGGAGTTTTAGAGGCCATTTTCCACAAGAAAACGTATGTAAAATAGGCTCGAGGTCCGACTTTTTTTTAAACAATGAAAATACGTACTTTTTAGACTTAATAATGTCGGTGAAAATATTCAGCACCGAAAATTTCAAATCGATTAAAAACGGTTGTACATACCCATGCTTCTTTAGACTTTTTTGGGTCCATAAACTGTGTTCCGACGAACACTTTAAAGATCTAAAGTTTTTTCTATATACAGTGTACAGAATACCAGAATACCCCATGTTACGTAAATAGAATATAGAGTACGGTTACTCAGACTCATGTTGTTCAAGTAAATGAGAACTGTTGTTTCACTCACCAAGTGTGTAGCCATGTACTCTTGTACAAAGAAATGGACAGACGATGCATGTGTTTCTTCACGTTTCTTCAACACAACAGAGTTGTACATGTACAACAAAGTAAAAGCTATCCTACATGTATAATAATACATTATGTGTCTGCCTCTTATTTACTGGTACTCGTAGCAACACATGAATTATAAACAACATCACACACGTACTACAAGCGTAAAAGTTTTGGGTGTTGGAACTTGAAATACACAGACTTTTTCTTTTATTAAAAACCTAAAAAGTCTTAGACAAGAACTTGGCAAGAGAACTAAATTTGCCACAGTATGCAAAATAATTTCAACAAGCATGTAAAATGTAAAAGGTTTGAGTATTTGATACGACAGTCTTCTTTTTTTCTGTTTCCTAGAAATACAACATACAACCCTCCGTTCCGACCAATTTCCACTATATCTATGATTTTACAAAGATGATCAATTCTAATACGGTACGGTATTCCACTTTTTCGTCACTAATGAAATTTAAATCTACAGTTACATATTCAATATGTACATATTATGCTTTAGAACATCTCTAAACCATCTTCTACGTCAAGCAGACACAGAAAAATTTAAGACAACCAAACTCACTACGTGATTTTCCATTGTGCTGTTTTCAACTAATAAATATATCCATGTATCTACATGTTAATTAATTAAACCGTATACTTGCCAAAATCATGATAAAGTTTTTCTGCCAAAAACTGTGTAGAGATTTATCTCACAGGATTTGAAAACAAAATGCATCGAAACTATTCAAGGACTTTAATAATAATTGCTGTTAATCGAATTAGAAAGTTTGACATCTTATGCGTAGTTAAGTTAATTAAACAAATACATTGTACATTCTACTAAATATCATGCAACATAATAATTAACTATAGTGTCAAAACAATTAAATTGAAAGGATGGCTTGTTTTCTAGTGAGTAGTGAGTTACAATTACAGATAAAGCACTCTTTTTTGACAATGCATGAAAGAACTCTTTTTGTTTTTCTGTAATTTATTCTAGTTTCTTTACTCTTTCTTTCTCTTAACGAGATATAATGTATAAAGTATGCTAAAACTGTTATCATGTGCATCATTACTGTCTTTTCTTATTCTTTTTTTTTTCGATTTCAAAAATTTTAAAACATTGTGTAATGAATAATGAAATTTACCTACAGCCAAATACATACGAAATAAGAGAATGCTATTTTTTTAGAGTAATGAAAACGTAATGACATAATATTCCTTTGTTTTTCAAAACGAGCATAAAATATTGAAGAAAATATTCTAGTTTTTTTTCATAAATGAAAATTTATGAAATCATTTAGGAAAAAATTGTATTCTAAAGTTTACTTCCCAAGGACGAGTCTTGTGCTGAGGAAGTTTGCAGATATTTTATAACTTGGATTTTTAATTGAAAGAAAACAAAAAGTATAATCTCACTTTTCTCCCTCACCAAAGTTTTAGGTTAAAACAACATGGAAAAAGACAAAATGGAAAGTTGAAAGATTAATAAGAAAACTTTAGATAAAGTTGTACAAAGTATCAACCAACCTTAACATTCAAATAATATAGCTATACATCAGGCTCAAGGCTCAGTAAACTACATTTTAGTACAATTGCCTATACTGACTAAATAAATTTTTGAGTCTACAAGCCTTTTGCTGCTCACGAGTTCGTCACGGTTGCAGTCAATAATAATCCAATATAAAGACAATAGTCCATTCTGTATACATTTATGTACTTTAATGCAACCTAATGTAAATTATACGATAGAAATGTGGACTATTAGAACCTACTTTTGCTTTTGTATCTTTCCCCAAAGTATACAGCTGTTTGTATTTTAGAGTCATTACGGAGAAAATAAAGTTTTCTTTAGCCATATCGAGTTTAGCTACAATGGAATGATGTGAAAACGTTTTACTTTGCACGTACATCTTTAGGTTTAATCCGTCTGGGAAAAATAAAACAGTTAAGTGTGAAATTTGTTTACATCTTTTTAGACTGTGAACAACTTGAAGACTTGGAACTGTACAAGACTCTTACTGTACTGAGTTGAAATAGTAACTATTTTTTATTTGTATTTTATCTCTTTGAAAATGAAAGGATGAGTATATGCTTAATTTTAGATGTACAACGTATACTTATAAATTTCTCTTGTACTATCAATTCGTATTATTATTTTTCCCTTTCCGTTTAATGTTATCTGCATACGTTTTCAATATGGGAATAACAGTGACGTTAGCAACGAATGAATTGTTATAAAAATTTAATACTTACCCCAAACATTGCCCGGAGATCTGGATCCCTGAATCGGAATGGGATATTGGATACATGAAGTCGTTTTGGTTGATTCTTCCCCGAGGAAGACGAATCACTTAAACTTAAACTTTGAGTGGAAGTGGATGTCCCCTGATTTACTCCTCCAACAGAAATTGTTGTTGTTCCTACTCCTACTACTCCAGATGCTATTGTGGCAGCTATGGTTGTTACTCCTCCATCAGACTCTGGTTCAGTTTGCTATAATATACACAAAAACAAACATTCAAATTTTCATATCATGGTCCAAAGGTTCGTAAATTCATGAAGATAACAATTTTATTTGACACAAACTTAAAAAAAAAACTAAATAATGTAGAAAGAGATGTGTGTATGACTTACTGTTTGTTGCTCAACAGCCTGACTTGCAATAACATTTGCTGGACTAAAATTTGACCCAATGTCTTTATCGGTTTTTATTTGTTGAAGAGTAACGCCGGTTGCTGTGGACAGGTCACCATTTTGTATACCAGTAGTTGGCCCTCCAGCATAGGCCATGTTTGGCGACTGAACTGTGTGTTGCTACAATAAAAAACAAACAAAAAAATACGAACAAATTATTGCCAGGTTACACACTAGCACATGTTTCTATACTAAACACGAACGAGTTTTGAGGTTTCTGATATTTCATTTTCATCTTAAATTCAAATTCACCCAAAAAAAACCCAAAACTTTCTTACAACACGCAATCAATTTATATCCTACTTTTAACTCTGTATAAAAGTCCTCTAACTAAAACAAATGCACCTGTTTAATAAATACATGTATCTACTGAGATTAAAACGCTATGCCTAAATATTCTATGTATATATGTACACTTGAATCAGCATTACTTAGCGGGATTTTTGCGTCTGGAAATCATCTAGTCACTACATACATTTGAAATTATAACAACGAACTTGGATTCTTGCTTATCGCTTCCCTTTTAAGTCAAGTAAGTATTTCACACACGTAATAAACACATTGACTTTAGTTTTTTCTCATTTTTATTCATATTCTATACACAGTTTCTTCCTGTGCTGTGAATACAGGCTCACCAGAAATGTTTTTCTGCATTTCCACCATTCACAACATCAATATATATAAATAACCATAATATAATATGCAGATATAACATAGAAAATTGCTCAAAGTAATTACTCTGATGCAATTTTTATGCATATTACGTATGTGTATAGTACGATATGTATTCAAACTACCTATACACTTTTGTATAAAACGTACAAAAGTTACCTAACCTAATGAACAGAAGTACTACAAAAGTCTTAAAATAATGAAATGTTTTATAACTTGATTATGACTTTGAGCACGAAAATAAATAAATTTTCCCGTTTCCGCTAGTTTGCCATTTAGAATGAAAATAAATAATGATTTTTTTAAAAATCATAAAGTACTGCCTAAATGGCATTGAGAATCTTGATTCGTTCATACCAAATTATACAGTACAAACATAAGTAACTTTAATTTATGCATACTACATATGATATATGATATGATACTTCATGGAGCAAAAATACAAAAAACAAAAATGGTAGTCAAAATTTATTCTGAAAGAAAGGAAGGAAATAAATGCCATGTTACAGGAAATTTCTACTTCCATTGTTCTGGCATAATATTGAAATCATAATATTCAAAGCATATAATATTATTATACGAATTCAATACGTATCAAATCCTTATTCTTGAATCTACTACTACTACTACTAGTAGTACTACTGTCGGTAGACTAGATCGATTCGGTTTCATGCAATAATATGCTGTTGGAAACAACCAAATACTTGGAACCATAATATATTGCGCAGAAAAAATTTTCAATTGAAAAAAAATGAATGTCCTAAAATTACTATGGCTTGGTATATTATTTTCAAAATGAAAATGCTCTCCTTTATTTCTGGAACAAGAAAAAAAAAATTTCAACATCATCTTGTTTATACGTGTGAGACTGTCTAAAGACGAGAACATACATTGTGAATGAACCTTTTCCATTTTCCCCATTTTCATCTCTCTCACTCACTCCCTCCTTCGCTCACTCAAGCTCAAGACGGAAGAAAAGAGAAAAGAAAACATTAAGATTGAGTATATAATTGTTTCTTGTTTCAGATATGGTGAGAAGTAAGGGAATCAGTTACTTAGCCTTCCTTCCAACTGTGAACCCAAAAGAAATATTACCTGTACGAGTGTACATTTATTTACGTTGAAGCTTGAATCACGCAACTTACACATTTAGGCTCTAAACACGCGTGCGACACGTAATATACTACTTAACCTGCTCCTTCCACAGTACACACTACACACAGAACAGTATTATGCTTTTCCTTTCAACTCCTTTCTTTTTCCTCTTTGAATGGCTATTTATTAGCTTGTGTATATCGTTATACATATTTCATATGCTTGTACTTTTCTCCAACATGAACATGATATCCCCTCATTTTGCCACTTTACCTTTCATTCTTAATCCTTTCTCAAACTCCAAGCACCTTATAATAAATGTTCCCAAAATCTAGGCGAGTTATTTATTTTCTCGATTATGTAATTTTATACGTTTTTATTGTATATTCACCCATAATTATGTCAATAATCTATTCTAATAAGTTCCTTCTCCACTGGTCTCAATAACTCAGATATCATCATAAAACATATATACATATTTCCAAAACTCACAATGATCATTAGCAAATGTCACATACAAAGTACACTCCATACCATACAAAACAGCAGTAAACATGATGTAGCTTTTGCTTTAAAATATTCAAAAATCTAATAAAATAGTAAAGCTCAAAGTTCTTTCAAAGAATAGACAGTTTCTTTAGCCTGGCCTGGCTTTTGTAAATAAAATAATAGCTAATACAGTGGCTTCATTTCAACACTTTTGGACATTGGACTTTAGACATCTTGATTCCCGAAAAAGTTTAGACATGACAATAGAAAAGACAAACCGTGAAAATAGAATACTGTGAGATAATGTACAGGATATAACCAATTCTTCGTCTTATCGTATTTACAGAATTTACTGTAGGTTAAAAAAAAAACTTTTGATGGATATTCCCTTACATCGGGTTTTGTTTCTAGACAAAGAATCTGTTACCAATACAGTGTACATTTCGACTCAATTTTTTTCCTCTAGAAAATTCCTGTCATTTTCCCTTTGTTTCTTCGACGTGTTTTCCTTGTTTTTATCGAAATACATGACACTGATGTTTCTATCGATCCGTTTGTAGTGTTCAAGTTGTACGTGTATATACTCCCACTTTTCTTTACATTTCTCAAAAGGGAAAAGGTAACTCGATTCTGTAGAGAAAACAAAGAAACATGTATAAACATATACACAGCCTACAGAGAACAGCGAACCTTTCCACCTCTGCACATGGAGCATGGAGCATGTCTTATGTCAGAAAACTTTCCATTAATCGAAACTCTCCACTCTAGTAACCAAAATTAAATTATTACGAGTAATTCATAAATAAATATGCTCAAATCTTTGAAGTTTAACGCTTTTAAAAATTTTAGCTCATGCTAGTGACTATTTTGCTCCTTTGAAATACGATACTGCGTCAATTCACAGCGCATTCGATTATTCCACTTGTAATTTGGAACCGTGCTTCCCCTTTTCTTACGCAAGCTTAATCCAAAGCCGAATCCGCATGTGTACATACTGCATAATAACCAAATTGGAACTCTGGCTCTCACGTTTCTCCATAGTATTACGAGTTTCCTCTATACAGCCCTTCAATTTCAATCCTAATCCGATGGAAATGTTTAAAATGCCGTTGGTAAGTCACCAATCACTATAGCATACTAAATTCATCTCTAGATCCACTCTCACTTGGATCTTGGATAGAGAAAAGCAGTAGAGAGAGTATCAGAGTAACTTGTTAACCAACAGACTTTTGGAGCTTTGAGAGCATAAATTATTCAAAGGGTCATTCATAATTTAAGACTCATCCAAAAGACGAAACAACCTGCAGCCTTAAAGTTATTTTACACCATACAAACTTTTCCTCTCCTCATTCATTGTTCATTCTGCGTCTCTCTAATATAGAAAGAAATTTTAAAGTAAATTGTAACTATGAGAACCATTCCTTTCTGTGGTAAGTGTGTGGTAGCTGTACTATCATCATGCATATGTAGGTTTAGTTTACCATTTAAAATATAAAATAGACTATAAAACAAGTACACATACATACAATATTATTGTATTTATAATAAATGATAATAATATTATATTATTATATTTTACATAAAAAACTATATAAAAACTACACACTAAAAGATTTGGAATTTCCCTGGAAATTTTTAGTTTTTTTTTATTTTATGAAAAAGTAAGTTTTATATATATATAAAAAACTTCAAAAATGGCATCATTCTCAAAATTTTTTTTCCTTTGGCTTCCTCCAGTAATTAGGAACAAAAGATATATACTATGGCTATAAAAGCTATATAAAATATTATTGAAAAGTTAAAGTTGTGCTTGTGGTTATTGTTGACAAAGTTATTACACCACACATTAGCTTGTAATATGTGAAAATACTTTAAAACTATTCAAGTTTTGAGCTATGCCGGATCCCTTCATAAATGTAGACTGTAATCCTAAAAGTTTCATCACCTAAACAAACTTGTGGCCTCCAAAAAAAGTAGAGATGCGTACTTACTTTTACTTTTAAAACAAAACTCAAGTATTTTCCACTCTAGTAATTCTATTATACACGCTCTTAATTAAAAATAACAAAGTTTCCAGGAGTTTTTTTTTTGTTTTTGAAAAAGCGAGAAAGTTGCAGTACTTGACTCGTCTACGAGACCACTTTCACTTAAGCTTGAGTAATATTTTAAAAGTTGAAATGAAATAGTTTCCAAGACGAAATATTACAGTGACAACTGTATGAAGGATGAACTATGTGAAAGACAGGTTGATGTAAGTTATATCATACTATTATTATCATACTTTGACATTTAAATAGTGAACATTGTTAATTCATTACAATTAAGTATTTATTTGATCACCATGTTACGACAACGGCTGATGCAGCATAGTGGATAATGGATAATGAATTTTATACTTCTAGATCCTAGATAGATCGAGAGTCACTATTAAAATATTCTGCTTCGGTAATAAAATAAGCCTGTATGTTTTTGTGACAGCTTTACAGTAGTAGTATAGAATAATTCAGACTCTAGTCTCATTATTGTATTTATTACATTTAAACTGGATAGTTTCCACACTGCATTACCTACAAATGCGTACGACGGCTCTACGTTCTTTACTCTAGTTTCTATACCCGAGACTAAAAGTCAAGAGCTGCCTGTTCATGTCACTACAAATTAGACACAAAGTATCTATTGCTAATTGCAAGTGTTGCTTTCAAAGTACAACCTTTCAGTCAAGTGTCGGTATACTTAAACTTCCAGCTTCCAGTAGTGAGTGAGTACTGAATGGTGAGTAGAACGTGTACAATGTATAATGGATAGTACCATACATTTTAGCCATGTAAATTCTTTAATCTGATTAATTATTAAGTTTAAACCGAGTCAAGTCAAAGCCTACTTTCCACTACTTACAGTTCACTGTACCAAGTTCCACAATGAAGCAGATTACAGAGTACATTTGATTTTGATTTGATTTGATTAACTTTATTTACTTGTTTGGGAACTCAGTGCCTAAGTATGCATTGTTCTTCCGTTCCGAA
>JAQGBH010000756.1:0-42977 GCA_034698265.1 Sminthurinus aureus
GTTAAACATAGAGGGCGGGAAACTTGTAAAGTCTCTCTCTCATAATCTAAGGAATCCTGGATGGATATTTTTTCTAGATAGTTCTACATATTATGTATCTATAAATATGTATACATGTAACATGTATAATCTATCTAGATAGTTTTAATAATATTATTGTTATCAAAAAAAAGTTTATGAATGCTCCTGCATACTTCAATTCAATGTTCCTTGTACATGCATATTTATAGACAATGTGAGGAAAAAAGTTTTCCCATGCAAAATGCGCATTTAAGGTAGCATGTAGCATGTAGGATGTAGACCAAGTGTATAAAAAGAATTATTACACGTGTCCCACTATTATTTCATTATTATTATTATTATTATTATTATTATTATTATTATATTGATACGATAGCCTTCATACTTCATACTTGATACATTATATTCCTTTTGCCTATGTATTCACTGCCCTGTTTGTTGTTCGTACCAAATCACCTTTCAACTGCTCATAAATCTGTAGTGTGTACAGCTCCACGTGCATATAAATATTCTGTATTCTATCTTATATATTCTATATTCTGTGCTCTACACCCCGATGCACGCCAAGTGCCCGATAGTCATTAAGTTTGGAAAAACTTGAAAGGTTGAGTCTAGATTCTAGAGTCTTGAGTCTTGAGAAGTTGAGAAGTTAAGGGAAAAGAGTAAAGAGTGAAGAGCGGAGAGGGAGAGAAAAGTCGACGGAGAGAAAGTCATGCATTATGTACTACGTCAACGTGGATATATATAGAAAGTGAGATGGTTGGTGGAAGTTCTAGAAATGTACAAGTTGACGTCTGTAGTATCTCGTTTCTAGTTTCTAGTGCCTTGGAATTTCGAATATAAATGGCAAACGTTATATTATATTGTATGATATATTATGGGTTATATATGCAGACAGGAAGAAAGTACTGTCGTATGTCCTATAAAATGAGTCAAGTTCACTACTATCTATCTGTATTAGGTATTAGCTTTTAGACATGAGAGATTAGAACATAAAGTTGGAACAAAATTTTCTCCATATTCTCACTAACTGGAGACTTTATTTTAGTTTAGTTTAGTTTACTTGAAGAGACGAGACTTTAGCTTGTACTTTGTACTTTGCCCTTTGTACGTGATGTCGTTCTCTTTCTCTTTTCCCTCTCCCTTTTCCCTTTCCTCCTTTCTCTCTGGAGTCTGGAGTCTAGAGTTTGGAGCATGTCATGCATTCTGCATTCTAAATGAAACTTTGTGTGTAAGGAGTATAGAGTATAAATTATAGTTGGCTTATATGAAGAAGATGTATATAGTAATGTGATGTGTGCAATAATGGGGCCCATCTTTCAAATGGAATGAAAAATTGCAATAGCTTTCCATACTCTCGATTCTCGGTCCTTTTACTTCTCTTTCACTCATTTCTGATTTCTGATTTTTGATCTGCGATGAGATCTGCGCAAGCTGAATTTTAAATGAGGGGTAGAAAGCTTTATGAAGATAAAGAATAAAGATGATGATGATGAGGGTTTCCGCATAAGGATGAGAATGATGAGAGACAGAAGACAGATGGACAATGTCTTCCGTTCATCGTCTCATTGTGTGTTCAATAAATAACAAACCAAAATGTACAGATATTATAATGAATAAGGAATAAGGAATTAAATAAAATTTCACCGTTTCTCATATTTGAGATATACTGTTTCCATTCATGGTTCATTAAAATATTGGTAGTGAGTAATGAGCAACAGACTAGCACTCTACGAATAATATCTAAGTATTTTATGCTAGGACTGAATACTGATGAGCGAGTGCTTGTGTTACTTGCGTCTTGAAATACAGTTGTATTTCAAGACGCAAGACTGAAGTCTCAAGCCTCAAGTAGCAAAACATTGGTTGCCATATCTTGTTTTCTGCTATATTCTTGGATAGAATAGCGAGGTTCGCTGTTTTTACTCCTCTGTCTTATCTGAGGTCAAGGATTGTGGATAACAGGATCAATTTAAATACAAATATAAAATGCTCATTCACAATTCATAATTCAAAACTCAACTCAGATGTAAAAGCTCTTAGTACACTTATTATTGATTGTTGATTGATAACTTGAAGATGACTACAATTTATACTGCACAATTGACAACAAACAAAAATGAAACGGTAGCAATTCAGTTCAGTTCAACTCTAGACTCTAGTCTGGTGCTGGGTGCAAGTTGACTCAATATTATATTTTACTAGATAAAAGCATGTTAAGTTTCATTGAAAACAAACTTGTCCATCTGCCAATGTAACTAATTATTAATTTTTCTGTCATAAAAAATACACAACAACCCTAAACGATGGGTAGTACGCATTGTGCAGACTACAAACTGCACAAATTTGTGAATTATTTATTCATTTTTGTTGCTGTTTGTATTTCCCGTCATTTAATTCAATTCAATTCAGTGTTCTTCATCTTGATTCTAGAGTCTTGATCAATGATCATTTTTTTATTTATTACTTGGCGACAATTGCCATTTAGTATGCAATACGCAGCATCAGACATCAGATATAAGATCTGAGACGTCAACATGAGACACGAAACTTGAGATGTGATATAAACTTGATTTTTTAATCTACTCTATTCAGATTGTGCAGAGTGTAGAGATTTGATTTAATTTACTGCACTCAGTGCACTGCACTTTACTGCACATGTTCAGAATAATGAATAATTTAAGAGTGCAACTAACAGCTAAAAGCTAACAGCAAGTCACAGTGCACAGTGCTCAGTGCTCAGTGCACATTGTACTTAAACTGTGTGCTTGATCATTTATGCATCTTTACAAACATGCTCCAAGTAATTATGTACATAACAATACGTAGCAATTATTATTATCATTGTTATTTTATGGATTTATTGCATGCTTCAACTCTATTCTTCATTCTCCATTCATAATATATTCAGATTCAACTTCATGTTTATTACTTACTTTAGCTTTGTAATGTAATCTTAATCTTTTATCTTACTGCGTTTTCATTTCCTATTTTTCACTATTATTATCCATTATACAGCATGCAGCATGCATTGTATACAAGATACCAAATACACTGTAACAATATATCAAATACAATGTAACATCAACGAATAAAGTCTTATGACTAATGTTCAGATGAAAGTTGAAAAACATGCCATATATAAAATGTCAAACAAATATAAATAAATAATAGAGACATGCTTTTTTAAGAGACAGACAAGAGATATGAAATACGGATAATGGATACAAAATAAAATGCAATTCTGCATGATGCACTAGACTACGTCGTTTCTTTGTATCCTTGCAAATTTAATCGTGCACATTATACCTTGTGCGTGTTAACGTTTTATCACTTAGCATTTTATTATTTTATTATTTAATCATTTAATTAGCGTTTTACCCATTCAAAATCTAAAATCCGCTGAATCCTTTGTTTTACAAAGAAACGAAAACAAAAGCAGTTTTAAGACGTAGTCAGTCTTTAAATTTAACACTGAAAACTAAATCTATTCCATTGGAGCGAAGACATAAGGCGTGATAAAATCATAATAAATCAACACTTGCTCTTGCTTTCATGTTGAATCTGTTTTGTTATGTATTATGTACATTACACATGGTACAGAGTATAGACACACAAAACAGATATTTTTCTCTGCGTAATTCAGTACACGGTTCATCTGTACTCAATACTCAGTACTCCATTAAGAGTGAATTACATCTCAGTGAGTTGTGTAAAGAGACATTTAATATCAATAATAATGTTATTATTCTATGATGAGAGTGATGAGTGGTGAATGCTGAAAAACATAGGACAACTTTTGCTTTCCTTCATAATTTCCATTGTGGAAAATAGAAAAGCATTGTGAATTGTCAGTTGTGAGTATTTGAAGTGTTCTACACTCTACACTCTACAAAACACCAAACTCGAAATACCACACAACAATACAAGTCACAAATCACAGTGTCATGCCATCAACTTACAACATGTAAATTATAGTGTAAGGTAATGATATTTGATATTAAATATTTGGATGGGAAGTGGAAAATTCCTCTGTTGAAATATTTTTGTGCGCCGAAGGGAAAACAAAATATTGAATCTAACTCTTCATATTCATGTTCATATCTACAAGCAGCATCTGCTTTCTCTGTCACAAGTCTCAAGTCATGAGTCATAAATGATAATAATAAACAACAATTAATAACATTAAAATTAATCTTTCATCCCAATGCCGTTGTTTATATTACCGACAAAATAAGATTGAACTTCAGAACTCAGAAAAAATCAAGTATTTAAAATCATGCGTAAAGTACATGATTCAAAAATGAACAAATACCGAATAACTGCAATAACTTTGAATTACTCATCCTGAATTTTGAAAAGACATCCTCAAGCCTCGTAATTTTTGTTATTGTCAGATGTCAGATCTGTAAAAAAAATCGTACAGCGTTTACATACTGTTGAGAGTTGAGAATTTAGAATCGAAAGTCAAGAGTCGAGACATCGATGTATTTTGTATTCTGCGTGTAGCATTATTTTTATTTCAGAGAATCGACAAATGAGCACTCGCATACAATTCACAATTACGCATACAACACAATCTCCTTGATCTTGATCCACAATCCACAATCCAGAATCGCACAGTGGGGAATTTCGTACTATTAATAATGACGCATGCCACAATAATAATATTATTATGAGTATTCTCTGTTGTGTCACCTCATGCTGATTTCAGACTGTCTGCTTCTAACCACTAATTATTGGGAGAGCTATCATAAAATACTCCATGAGATACAAGATACAAGATATTTCCTAATTTTTTATGTCAGTTTTGTCAATCATTAACACTTAACACTATATCCACTATCGTACAAATACCCATTGTATTTGATGCTTCTGTTTATTATTTTTTTATGGTTGTCATTGCCGGCAGGAATTTTTTATAGATTTTAGATTTTGATCCACACTATTTATTCTAAACCCTCATCATGCTTGTCTACAACACACATAAAAAATAAAAAGAATTCAAGTGTAAATAAAAAAAACTGTCACATCTTACATCTTGTGTAAGTCATTATGTACGAATATGTAAAATGATCTGATTTGTGAAATGATAAAATTTGGCATTGAGGATTGAGGAGCATCCTCATTTTCGCACTCTTCATCGTAACTTTTTATATGGATCTATAAAAAAATTCTATGAAATTTCGTGGTAGGAGATTCTAGGTTCTAGGTACACACGTACTTTTTCACGTACTTGTGAAAAAGGAAACGCATCTTTTGCCTTTTGGTTTAGTGTTTAATGCTTAATTTTTAATTACTCTGTAATTTGACACTCGTAAATTAATTGCCAGAAAGGGAGCAGCATATATTAATAATTAATATTAATATATTACCGCTGTTCACTAAATATTAAGTACCACTAACTACTAAGATTCATTACAATCAGGCAGAAAGATTCATACAAGAGTCATAAATAATTTCTTCTGATTTACTACTCTTTAATTATGATTGTACAATTTTGATATTGGGTCGATTGTAGATTGTCGATTATCAAATACGATTAAATACGTCACTATCAACTATCAACTTTTGAATATTAGTCCACAACAACAACAACAACAACAACAACAACAACAACAATTATTCATTATATATTGTAAGCACAGGATGAGAAATGAAAATTACCTAGAACAATAATAACGAGGAACAAAAAGGGCCAAATTCCATTCCAATTCAAGAAATTGTACCAAGACAAATTCAATAATAAAATACAACATACAGACAATGAGCGTGAATGTACTGAGAATGTAGAAAAAACTGGAATCTAGAATTTATATTTCGTACTACGCGTACTAGTGTCAGTGGTAGTGTGTGAAAATGTAAATATGCAAAAGCCAAAGTGGTACGAATTAATAATGGTTTGTGTACATTCATATGTGCATAAAACAGAAAACAAACTATAACCTACTATAATATATCACATATCATATTATTGTAGTATCGAAGAATATTATACTTATTATTCCGAATTCCTCATGCATAACAATTAATTGAATCCAAACTCCAAACTATTAACGTAAATCGTCAAGTCAAACAAAAACAAACAAGGTAGAAAAGGACAAAACATAAAGCACAATATTTATACAGGCACAATCCTCAATGCTCAACAAATATCATGACATGCCTCAATAATTTGCCTGCATATTCATACCCTTTGTCATTTTTACAATCTACAAATCAATACTCTCGTGTCTCATGTCTCATGTTGATCCCAAAACGTGTGCAGGAAATGAGATGAGATGAGAAAAGGTGCATGCACAAATTTACATGTGGATTCTCGATTCTCTCAAATATTTTATTATGACTATTTACAATTTACAAAGGTTTGGATTTTCGATATATATTTAAATATTTTGCAGGAATTATATTACACATATGGAGATCAACTACCAATTATCAATATAATTTACATAATATTATCATGATTTTTGCCTTTTCACCTTTTTTAATTATTCCAAATTCCAAACTCTAAAAATTATTAAGTCTAAAGTAAAAAAAATGGGAATTCGTCAAACAACAAATAAATTGTTCAATATTCAATATCTAATATATATTTAATTAAGAAACAGAAGCAGAAACAGGATAGTGGACAAGTGGACAATGTGCAATGTACAATCTACATGTTGGTATCTCCGATCTGCAACTTTTATCAGAAATCAGATATGAGAAATGTTAAAATTCAAAAACATTTGTAATGACAAAACCGGAATGTGATGGGACTTTGTTTACTTGTTTTATGACTGCAAGTTATAAAGCACAAAGTACGTAGAACATAAAATATAATAGAATATGGAAAATGAAATGTTTGAAAAGTGTTGAATGCTGAATGCTGAATGTAGACAGATGACGTCTGCCTGTTATCTATAATCTCTTTGATCGGCGATCTGTGAGGTACCTCAATTAAACTGGTAAAAACAAATAATTTTTCCCATGAATGAAGATGTAAAGTTTGGAGTTTTTAGTTTGGAGCTTAAACTTTTGCATTTTGAACAATGAAGAATGAGGAACGAGGAGTTTGGGATTTGGGAAAAACAAATTGCTCACAGTCACTAATCACAATATCTGTAGACTGTAGACTGTAGACTATAGACTTGATCAAGAGAATGAGAACAAGAACAAGAACAGCGACAAACACGTAGAATAAATGAAGGAATACCTGGAATAAAAGTTTGACGACACTTGTAAGGTAATTTACAATGTTTTTTTTTCTTTTTTCTTCAAAAATATTTCAAAGAAAAGGACACTGACTCATGAGTTACACTTACAGGTAACTTGTAACGTATAGACTGTAGACATTGTTGATTGTTGATGTATTCCATTAATTTTCTGTCGTAGGTCGTAGCTTATTACATTTTAAATTCATGGGGAGTGAAAATTGAATTACAGGCACAAGGCACAAGACAGACAACAACAAACAAACAAAAAAGGGATAAAAAAAGCAGGTGTCGTCATATTATATCATATCATCTCATAAATTCTACATTCCCTAGTGTGCACAAAAAAATTATCATGACATCTTTTTTTTTCTTTTGGTTCGTCCATCACAAATAAATGTTTGTATACATAGAGACTATGAATACAGACTACAGACTATGAGAACTATAGGAATGGTGAATTACGTTACGTTAATTTAGTTACTACATTGACTAGGCTATAGATATCTACGATGAACGTTGGACGTTGGACGATGGACAATGGACTATAGTGACGATCTCTATTCTCTTTGCTGGCCATTTTCTTGGAACTTGAAACTATGCCAGAAAACTGGACGACTCAGTTCACATTAGTTTAATGTTTAGTTTAGTTTAGCTCAATTCAGCTAAAAGTTGGAGTTTGAGTTGGACACGGACACGGAGTAGAAAAATGTAGGAAAAATTCGATTTAGATTTTATGACGTCAAACACTTTCCTTTCACTTCTTCTCTTCTCGGTTCAGCTTAGCTCCGACTTTCACGATGCTGGTACACTGTACATTGAACATTATACAGTGTATTTGATATTGGACTAAAGTGAAGTCGCAGTTTCAGTTTCTAGTTTCCAGTTCCAGTTCACGCTCAGTTCCATTCTTCTCTTCTTCAGTAGACTAAACTTTAGAGCGCAGCTAGTTGGTTTGGAGTTTAGAGTTTGTAGTTTGTAGTTTGTAGTTTTTTGTACATGGCATGGCATTGGTATTGGTATGATAGTGGCTAATGGGTAACAAGTTCAAAGTACACAGCCATACGGGAAGAAATAAAGGAAAATTAGAGAAGCGTTCCGTACATTTACGCTCTACTCAACTCAATTCAACTTTATACTCATCTGAGTTTTTGGTTTGGTTGGATGTTGGATGTTGAATTTCTTCTCTCCCTTCACTTAAACTTTAATTGTTGGCTTGTTCATTGTTCAAATGCATTTGTGCAAATTGCACATGGGACATGAATTAAAAGTAGAGTTTGCAGTACACTGTGTAGGATGTACATTGTAGAATGTAGAATGAGCCCACATGATTCTTCTTCTTCTTCTGTAAATAATGAACAATGTACAAAGTAAATAATAAATCCTAAATGACAAATAGCAAATAACGTACAACAAGTTTTGTACAAATAAACGGCACGTGTAATGTAACATGTAACATGTAAAATGTAAAGCAGTGCTATCTTCTATTTTTAAATGCATACAGAATACAACATACAAGCGCCAGTAGACAGTAGTCAATAGTGAGTTGTCCGTACAATTGTGCAAGTGATGGCTGCTGCCTGCTGGCTGCTGGTTGTCAGTTGTCAGTAGTTGGCCACTAATAAGACTGATACAGTTGTTGGTATTGAGTATTGAGTATTGGGCATTGGGCATTGTGCTTTGAGTCTGCGTTTATAGAAGCATGAAGAAATCCAATAAACACTACAATGAAAATGTTTACCCCGGAATTCCAATTTTTGTCTCTTCTTTTTTACAGTACAGAATTACCTAGAATCTAAAACTAGAATGTACATAAACATAAAATTAGTTGGAATTGGAAATGGGAATCGGAATTAGAAAAATAGACAGTAGTCAGTAGTCAGTAAACAATAGACATGAGACATGAACGAAATGACTTGGGAGTTGGGAGTAGGGAGACAGAACTAGAACTAGAACTAGAACTGGAACTGGAAAAGTTGTCAAGAGACTGAAGGTTGTGGGCTGGGAAAGAAAGGAAAGGACGACAGTCAAAGGGAATTCGAGGAAGAGTTAGTTATAGAGAAATTTTTCCTGTCAAATCCAGAATCCAATCCTGTTTCAAAATACAGAATTTTTAATAAATAGTAAATAGTAATATAAAATACACAACAAAACCTGTCAAAAAAACGCCTTCATAACTTTATAACAATTTCCAGCTCCCAGCTTCCAACTCAAAAAATTTACGAGTAAAAAACAATTTACCATTCTATCAATAAAATGTTTAGAGTTTAGAGCTCAGAGGTATTAAAATTAAACTTGGGTAAATAAATAAATACATAAATAAATAATAAAAGATAATAATATAGTGTTCCATATCAAAATATATTATGAAAGATAAAATATAATCAAAGGACCTCTCAGAATTTCAGAATAATATCATAATATCATGAGATCTCATATTACTTATTACTATACTTTGATTACTTGAATTATTCTACTGAGAAATTAGAAATGCATACACATGAAATTTCCTCTGAATCCCACTTAATTTCACAAGGTCTACAAAGTAAAATGAAAAGTCTTATTTCTCATTTCTGATTATTATGTTAGCTTTTACTATGAACTATGAACTATATGAATGTAAAATATCAAGTATCCCATTTTACTTTGCACATGTGCAAATAAAAAATACCATGAATCAAAGTTACTAACAGGAGTTATGAGAAAAAGGAGAGAAAGAGTTTAGAGCACTTCAGATTCCAGATTCTAGTTATTAATCGAGTTTGTATCATCTAAAATATTCGTAGAAAACACCTCAAATCTCAATCCGACTAATGTGATAATCATATTAACTATTAAAAATCAACAACAATGTTATATTTAACCTCAATCCTCAAATCTAGAGTCTAGAGTCTTGAGTCTCGAGGCTCGAATAAAATAATCCATAATCATCATCCATCATAATTTGTTTTCTGCAAATTCATGAAATTCATGAGGTTCTTTATTCTTTATTCTCGGAATAATAAACACTGCTGACTACTTGATCTCATTTCTAACTGTAATTCTGATTCTGATTTTTGATTGGAATTGAAATTGGTCTGTAGATATACTTTTTAGGAGATGAAAAAATGACAGATGCTCTGAAAATTTCTCTCTCACTCTCTTTTCCCTCGGTTTTGTCCATTCTTTCACATGTCCATCAAATTATATGTACAGGTATAAAACATTATTTTTTCTATTTCTCTCTCTGTCACTGTCACTGCCTGTAAAACTTGAGAATTGGACATACTAGTACACCATGTGAGTATGATGTGTGATGTGTGATGTATGACGAATGATTTTGGTTGGTGGACAGTTTTTTATGTAAGATTGAAGGTTAAACTTCAATGGAGAAAGGAGAAAGGAGGAGGGTAGAGAGAAAGATTGTAGAAAAGAGTATGTATAAATAGTACATAGGTATCGAGAATCGAGGTAGGTAGTTCTTATGGAAATTGACTTGTCCTCCATCCTTTCTTGCTTTCTTTCTTTGTTTGCCTTTGCATTTTGTACAAATTCCGATTTTGGCTGTGTCCTCCTTTTGGAAAATGGTGTGAATGTGAGAATGTGCTATTACGTATAAAAAGGGACTAGAGTTTGCACTGTACATGGTATGTTTTTCATATATATACGGAACATGGATAAATCCATTCAAGAATTGTGCATACATGCAAAAACCAAACTGAACTGAACTGAACTGAGACGGAAACTAAAAGGCAAAACCATAGGCCATCGGCTAGAGACTAGAGACTAGACGATAGTGCTAAAAGCTAAGAGTGGAGAGCCAAAAGAGCCAGAGCCAGGGGATATATATATATATATATCTAGAATCTACAATGTGCATGTGAACCATACATAATGTATTATATCCCTATCCCTTCTGTGGACTTGAAACTTGGAGCTTGGAACTGGGAAAGTAATGCACTTTTCAGGCGCTTTTAATCCATACTGCGACAAGGAAGAAATGTGGAATCAATAGATCCATACCAAAACCATACCATACCATAGCAAACCATAGTCCGTGGGGCCAGGAAAACATAGCAAACCATAGCAAACCATAGCAAACCACACCAGACCAAAATATACATTAAATATATGGAACTGAGCAGATGTAGAAGACCGAGAGAGAGAGAGTTAGAGGGAAAGAGAGCGGAATGGAATGGAACGGAGAGTAGCGCATCTACGACCTACGACTAAGTTGAGATAGGATAGGATAGGATAGAGCAGGCGAATTCAACTCGCGAAACTCGCAAAATTTCACGAACGACGACGGTCTCAAAAGCCTCGAGCCTCCAAGTTCCATGTTCCAAGTTCCAAACTGGAAGCTCGAGTGCTTCAACTTTTTTACTCTCTCCATGTATTCGGTGTTCGGTGTATTGGAGTAATGGGGAATGGGATTGTGCGGTACAAAGAGAGGACGCCAACTAGGAAGGAACAGTAGTCTCTCACTCACTACCGAACTCACTCACACACAGAACAAAAGTGAGACAATACACAGTACAATACAGTACAAGGACTGTACTAAACTGAGTTGAGTTGAGCTGAGCTGAGTTGGGAAAATGGAAGAGGTACTTTTTCCTCCGTCTACAAATAGTATAACATAGGTGAATATTAAACATGGGTGGATATGGGAGGCACGTTAAAGACAAGACAAGTACTTGCATTGATAAAGTACCCAAAGCCTCTCCCTATCCTTTTCTCCTATCTTATTAACCACTCGGCAAATCTCTTCATTTCTTCATAGACAAATAATAAGTAAATATACATACAACATACAACATACACAATACATACTGCATTATTTACTATTTTTTTCTCTATCTTCCCCCGCTCCCCATCTCTGCCTCTAGTGTTTATTGTGTAGTGTTCTGTGGTTAGTGCTCATCAATGTACAATTAGAGGAAATGACTTTAATGTTACAGTCAAACTGAAACTGGCATAAGTGAGTTCTTCTGATTCCTTATCCATATCAATATCAGCATCGAGTATCGATATCCATTCCGAATTCAACTTAAACTTAAACTACACGTCCACAAATCAAATCAAAGTGACAACTTGAAAGTTAAACAACAAAAAGTATTGAAATACCTTTACCTTCCTCATTCAGTCATTCCAGTTCCAGTTTGTCATCAGTCATCAGTCTATAACTACATAAAAGAAGCATCAAAAGCCGCTACAGTATAAAATATTACAAATATAAAAGCGAGTGTGCTGTTCTGTTACATGTTACATACTCCTCTTATTGTTATACGTAAATAGTAAATATATATTTATAGAATACAATGCTCATTAGTCATTTATTCTAAAGCCTTCCTTCCTTCCTTACTATTTTTTTATGTAGACTAACATAATACACGTAATATACGTAATACATAGTACCTGATTGTTAACGTGAACCTGGAAGAAGAAAAAAATTCTAAATACTATATTATTATATTAGGCATCTACTACTCCAAATAAACAAATATATATACATGGTATTCAACTCTGATTGTTACACATGATACCTGAATCTCAATCTATATCTCAATCTAAGTTTTAATCTAAATCTGAATCTAAATCTGAATCTAAATCTGTATCTGAATCTCAAGTGAAAAGACTTTTAAAAAGTATCTTGTGACTAATTAACACTACTGTATATCTGTATTTTCAATATTCAATATCAACTATAAATGAAATAAATATTTTTTGTGAAATTTGTACAGTGTACATTGTACAGTACAATATATTTAGACAAAAAAAAACTCGTGTGTCAAGTATTAAGGAGCAAGCATCAATTGACTTGTTCTCAAGTGTAATATTACATAAGTAATTAAAAGTATCGTGTTAACAGTGTATTTCACATTCTGTAACAGTGCTCCAGTTCTCATTTTCGTTTTCATTTTCATTCTGATTCTCTCAATTATTCGATTATTCGATAAATAAGACTACTGTTAATTATTATCAATAATAATTATTGACTATTGACTATACACTGTAATTGAGTGAAAAGAAACAATACATAGAATATAATAATATACAATAACAGTGAACTGACATCGACACCGACGAACGATAAGAATAAGAAGAGGTACGTTCCCCTTTAGTGTGTAAACATGTGCATGTAAATAAATGTCAAAGGTATAATTATCATATTTTAGTTGTAGTACAATAATCGTAATAATAATTATTGTTATCATCATTCAATATTCATTGTATTGTACAATACGTACATACATATATTTATTATACCATGAGAAAAGACAAGGAGGGAAGTCTGTGATAGTAAATATTACATACATGTATGAATGGTATGTATAGATTGATAAATAATAAATAGTACATGGTACATTGGTACGTGATGCATGTACAACTATTAATCTACATACAGATGATAATAATAATAAGACATTGTACGTATAAAAGTTAGTTGACTTGAAAATTGAGACTTGATGTGTTGAGTATTGAGTATTGAGCTAGACAAAAAGTATATCAATAGTTATATAAAGTATCTAGTGCGGCTTGTGTGTTGTGTGTTTTGTGTTGTATGTTATTATGGCTTTTGTGGCTACCACATATAGACAAAATGTACATTGTGCAGTGTAAAGAGTACAGTGTACATTGTACATGTAATATATTATATGTATTTTTCAGTGTAATCAAAATACTTTTCAAAGTATTGATGACGACACTGTCATTTTAATTAAACTTTAAGTGTACATAATAATATATCATACAGTTTCAGAATTTTTAGGCAGAGTTAGGTAACCTTGGAAATTTTACATGTTCTAGGTCGATACTCCACATTCCACATTCCAGACTGGAGACTAGATACTCGATACTCGAGAAATTTCTTTCCTTAATAGTTATTATTGATTATTTTTATTGTATCAGAAGTCAGAATTATCAATTTTCTCAACTTTATATTTTATTGCTCACCTTGTTTTTTATTTTGAATTGTCAATTGTCAGTCCTTTATTCCAAATTCCAAAATTTAAGGTTCAAGGGCATAAGATGAAAAATATAACGGTTTTATCCTGATTTTGGCTCGTTTGCTCTATTGTGTATTGTATTTCAAAGGAATAGTAATAATTATAGAACATGCAAAAGTACTTGGAATTTAACCCTCTGGGATTTTTTTTATATTTTTTAAACCTTTGCTTTTCTTTTGTACTTTCCATGAAAAAAACACACATGGAAGTTATAGCTTATAACGTGTTACTGTTTACTCAGATTTATGATTTATCTATCTAGCATAATACAATATCTGTTGATACCTTTATATTTTTTGAAATCGGCATCGTTTGTTGTTCCTGTTTGTCTCACTTTCTGTTTTACATAAAGTCAAAAAGTATACTATGTGCAATATTATGACACATAGGGAAAGCATTCAACATTTGGTGTGGTCCTCTACTGCGGTATTTCCTGATTTTGAATATTGATTTAGGGCTTACAGAGTTTTGAATTTTGAGTTCCTCATTTACTAGTTCCAAGTAAATATTGCATTGAGCCTATATCATGGATATTTATAAAAGTTAAAAGTATAAAAAATCCTGTGTAAAGAGTAAAAAAGTACAAAGCAGAAAAAA
Source organism: Sminthurinus aureus (assembly GCA_034698265.1). Lineage (NCBI taxonomy): Eukaryota > Metazoa > Arthropoda > Collembola > Symphypleona > Katiannidae > Sminthurinus > Sminthurinus aureus. Next base: position 14,801 of record JAQGBH010000756.1, read on the forward strand.
TGCAAAGACACTATCAAAAAAGTATATGTATATAGTATATAGTGATAAGCAGTAAATAGTAAACACGTGTGTAGAATAAAAGGGGATAAAAAGGAATGGTGATTCTTGGTAAATGGTTGATGGAGAGACCTTTTCTCGTTCTTCATCACCTTCTTTCTCTTCAGGCGGTCGAATTAACATGATCGTTACTACTACTATCGGCATTATCATTGTCATTTGGACATGACTTTGGTACTTGATACTCGATAGACGAACTGACAAGTGAGATAAATATGTGAAGAAAGTTGGAAAAAACGTCTAAAAAAATTAGAAGGTATTCCTTGCAAAATTGCAGGTGGACAATTGACTTTTTTAAAGGAAAAACTTTTGATTATAGAGAATTATTAGGGGAAAACCAAAAACCACTCGAGTGTAAACTCGTACTCGTGAATTATTATTATTTGATTTATGCATATTGCATATTAAAAATTCCATGTCGTTTCAATGTTCCTTGTCATTTTTCGGATTTTGGTATATCGTTGTCTTTTCCTCCTTCGTTGTCCATCTAGAATCTAGAATCCAGAATCCAGAATCTAGACCTAGATTCTGGATTCTCGATAACCTTCGTGTCAAGTCCCATGGAACGTGGAACATGAATATTGAACATGGAATGTGGACTGTGGAATATTGGGAATTGAGAGTGGAGAGGACACATGTAGTTTTGGTTTCTCGGTATTCGGTATTCGGTTTTCAGTATCGTACATCGTACACATGTTTCACGTGTACGTGAATTTCATGAAAATTAGCTATGGCCTATAATCTATAGCACTATAAAACATGAAAATATACTGTACCTTTTAAATTTCTGCACTGAACATTGAAGATCCTGGATTTCCTGGAAAATGACTGTGCCATGGATATGCTGTGAGCTATGATCTATGATCTGTGATATGATTTCATATTCAAGTCATTTTCATTTTTTCATTTTTTCATACAGTTGAAATTTGAATAATATAGGAGATACATATAAAACAGGGAGGAGATAGGCCATTTTTTTAATAAGAATGCTGAATACTGACAAATTCCCTTTGGAGCAGAAAAGTACATGGAACAGCAGACAGTAGCACAGGAATTCGGAATTCCAAGTCGAATTCACATTTGACTCAAGATTCAAGTGAAGAGATGCAGAAAATGTGAATGAGGGAAGGAGGATGCTAGATGCGAGATAGTAGATGGTAGAAGGAAGTGGGACAATTGATCGGCACGTAAACGACTACGACGACAATGACGTTGTCACAGTCATGGTCAAAGTTATATGTTATACTTCATATTATTTCTACCTAGTAACTATATAATATATGATATACGGAACGCACACACTATAAATTGAAGCTACAATCTAAAGTAGTACAATTTTAGTCACAGTAATAGAAAATAGAAATGGTAATGCATTTTCATTTATACTATTATTTTTTGTAGGCTGTTGTTAGTTGTTATGTTGTACAAATGATGCCTAAATAAATTCACCTGGAAAATTCCACAGTCTACAGATATTCCTATTACATTCTATATTATTATGAATTATGAATTATGGTTCACTAGTTTCCTATATATCATTTGCAAATAATTGTGAATTATAAATGAGATGGTCTCGTTAAAGGTCTGTAGCGAATACAGAATATTCATAGAAATTCATAAAGATTTTCCCTACAACTTTATTTGGGCAATTTGAATTTCAAGTTTTCATATTTAATGTTAATGTTTATGTTTACGGTTTAGGGTTTAGGTTTACAATAATAATTTAAGTAGTAGTGGATGAGAATGAAATATGGATTGACAATTCACAATGAACAAACAATCAGCTACCTTCCGAATGTTCTCCCGATGTCATCACTACTTAATTTAGTTTTGGTTTTAGGTTTATTTACACAAACATATTCTATATTGTAGTTTGCACTAGTTTTTACCGCATAATTTGGTATTTGGTTTGACAAGTAAAAATGAAATGAATGTTTTATGTTTTATTACAAAGTTCAGTGTCAAACTGTTTTTTTTCTACAGTCTAGTATCTACAATCTACAGTCTAGAATTTAGAGTCAGTAGCTATTTTACGGCATTATTTCCCAAGTTAATAACTGGAAAATGGAGAACACAGACTTTTTGCTCTATCATTTTTGCTTCACTCTTCTCTGTTCTAGGTTTTAGTCAAAACACAAAATACACATGCTCACCGTTTTACTACAAACTACAAACAAGAAGTAATGACTTTTTATTTTTATGATTTATACAATGTGTTATAAACATGACAAGTTATATGTACCCCCGTTAAAAAATACAAGCATAAATTGTACATTGTACATATGTGTTTGCTGTGTTCTTTATTCTCTGTCGTGTAAAAGATAAAAGGTGGATCATAAAACTTGATCTTTTATTTCAATTTTTCCAGCAACAACCATTATGTTGAAAAAAAAAAAAATATGGGTTATTTTTAAGTCATAAAAAATGAAATATGTAATATTTTCTATATTTGATATTTGATACAACATAATATTGTGCATTGTACAAAAGTAATAGAAAAAGTGATAGGAATGAATGAATAAATAGTTTCAGTTTTCAAGTTCACAATTCATAATTCACAAAATACACGTAACGAAACGTTATTTTTTAAATGGAGAGAAAGGAGAGACCCACACAATCAAATTTCACTAGTTGAGACCCTCTAAATTCCAATTTCAAAATTCTAAGTAACACCTTTTAGTGGTAAATAGTAAAATACGTAGAATGTGGAAGACGGAATAACAAATAATACTTGTTATTCTTGGTTTGGCTTGTAGTTTGTAGTGATGCTTTCTCAAGAATTCGTACATGTATTTACAATTTACAATTTTACATGTATAAACATTAAACATGTCGTAGTCTTTATTCTGCATATTGTAATTTGTAACCTGAGACTGACATTCATTGTCAATTGTCAGAAATACATTTAATGAGAATCCAGAATTCGGTGTGTATTCAGTATTCAGTATATTCACTTGAGAATTTACAAGTTACATCATTTCATCCCACTTATTATTATTATTATTGTGTCTCGAGTCTTGAGGGAGTATTTTAAGTGACACAAACAAAGTATTTTCTTTGTCGTTTCAAATTTCACATTTAGAAAGTACATTTTCCACTCAGCCGTACGTCGTTTTTCGTACGTCATACCCATTCACCTTTATATATTTTATGTATTGTACATTGGACATGTTTTATAATATTCTTTGAGGACTGGAATTTCAAGGGACTTTTAGAAAATTCATCTCTTGCGTCAGTTTGTAACTTGATATGACAAATAACAAATGATATTAATATAAGGATTTGCACAATGCACAAGGCACAAAAGAAACAAGAAATGTTTCATATTTCATAAGAACAGTTCAGAAATTAATGTCAGGCGTGAATTGTGAATTGTGAATCAACCATGCTGCAGGATTCTGGAAAGATCTTTAAAAAGAAGTGAAAGGAGGAGTACTTACTCATAGATACAATTTCATACTCTAGTTTAAAAAATACAAAATACAAACTATACATAAAATGTGAAATGACATGCGGTACACTTAACAAGTATCTCTAATCTCTATTACGGGTATTTACGTATACAGAAATTTATTATTCTTCTACATATGTTTTGTGTGGCTTGTGGCAAGATACTACAGATTGTGCGGTTGTACATTGTTTGCAGTTCTCATACATTCAACTAAAGTCTACACGCTAAAGCATCTGATATATTTTTACTCCTTCTCCATTCTCCAAGTTCCAAGTGCACGTTTGACATTTGTTAATTCGAGTTGACGTAGTCGTTTTACATTACGTAGTTTGTAGTCAGTATGTTTCATATTTGTCCAAGTGAAGAGGTCAGAGGCCAGAGACCAGACACAAAAGAAAATTCATGTGGAAAACAGTTTATTTTCCCTTTTTTTTTATCGCATGCTCACTTTTCTTTCAGAAACACTTGAATATTGAATATTGAACACTGAGCATTGAACACGCATCAATTCCGTATTCCATGTTTTTTATAACTTGTAACAAAATACATAATACATAATGCTACATAATGCTAAAAATATGACGGCGTGTTCAAGTGTCTTTTTCCTTTTACTCTTTCCTGTTCCACGATCCATCTCATATCTCATCCATCTTTCAACTTCAAACTTCCATCTCTTTTGATTGGTATTGATAAAAGATAAAAGTGATGACAGCGGACGATAATCACGCTGATATGAGGTTTTTATCGTTGACATTGTCGACGCCATGTATACGTAATACGTAACATGTACAATGTGCATTATATTGAATATTGGATATCCAACGTAATATATTCTATGTTGTGCTTAAAAGAAGAAAGAAATTGCGTAGTCACCACTTTGTAGCGAGTAAAGAGCAAGGAATGCGACAAAATATAGAATGCAAAAAATGATTGAGTGATTAACATTTTTAGCCCAACAAAAGACAAACAGTAAAGAGAAAAGATGAAAAAAAGTCATTTTTTTCTGAAGCATATCAATTATCAATGCACATCCTTCATAGATTATTTACTTATTTATCTCCAACATAACAAATATGCACAGCAGACAGCATATATAGACACAACATTCAGCATACAGCGCACAATGTACAATACCCAATGCACACAGCGGTTTGTTGACTGCTGAATGACGAAATGCATTTATTTTTATCAGATTTCATATTTTTTTATTAAACTAATAAGGTTATCTAAATCATTTTCCCTATTGCACATCCACATCCTCATTACTCATTACTAACAATAAGTACTTTTATATTTGAGGTACTAGAATTTCCAGTTTACCGACTCGCGACTCGAGACTCGAGACATAAATTTTTTTTTAAAAACGAACAAAGTTACTTTTCAACTTTTTTTTAGTTTTATATAAACTGAGCAGTTTTTTACCTGTGAATACTTGTCTCTTGTCTCATTGCTTATTTTCTAGTGCTTAGTGGAATATGGATTAAGAAGGATGTATAATATATGATATATCTGTATATTGTATGTTGTACATGTGGGACATGGGATATTTTATATTTGAATTTTATGACGGATGGTGGATGGTTGACAATGAAATGACAACGACAAGGGATTGAAGTATGAGATATAAGATATAACAAGCAAAGCAAAGGGAAGGAGTTGAATTTGACCCTCAATTTGTATCTATTAGCTATTAGTAGATAAGGATTAGAGTAATATATTGTATGAACTATAGTAGATAGTAGATAGATAGGTGTAATAATCATAATAAAGGTATGTAGCAGACAGGAAGGTGCGGATATTTTACTCCACTTACCTTCGGTATTCCGTACCTACGTGGAAAAGGTTTAAAATGGATTTTAAGTCAACAGGAAGGAAAGAAGGAAGGAAGAGGGAAGTATTCACTTGACTTTAGACTATAGAATATAGAATATAGGGAACTTGACACTTGACACTTGACTATAATATAAAATACAAGTACATGAATGTCATATTTACTTTTCATACCAAATCAGTATTTGTTCATTTTGTTGTTGTTGTCTTTTTCTTTTCCGTTGTGTTTCTCTCTCTCTCTCTCTCTTGTCTTGTTTCTTGTTTCTTGAGTATTGTTATTTAAATACCAGAAAGCATTTTCGTTTTTATTTCCCTAATTTTGTTTCTTATACCTTAAATTAAATACATGCACTTGAGACTTGAGGCTTGAAGCTGGAGACACTCATGTTTAAACATGCATGTTTATTGTTTAGGCACAGTGTGTACAGTTTACAGTATGCAGCACATTGCTATAGTGGAGAGTGAAGGGAAATAAGGTGCACATACCAAATACACAGACCACATGCACAATGTACAAAATGCACAAGTGTGGCGTTGAAAGTTATTCCTTATTTTTCTCAAGTCGCATATGTATATGTAAGACAATATATATGTAAAATACACACAGACAAATCTACATATTCTACATATAAAAGCTTCCGGGGAAGGAAAAACTGTAGGTACACTTTAGTAAATAAGATGAGTATAATAAATAATAAGCACGGTCGATATAACACGGTATACAGCATACATTGTATCTTTGTACAATGTACAATTTACATGTACATTTCACATTCATAAACCATAAACCACATCCAGACTCGAGACTCTAGACTCTAGACTCCAGACTCCAGACTGGCAAAGTTCACCTGAAAACTGCAGGCTTGTACCTATTTCATGGGCCATAGAGTCCTAAGTCTCAGAGTCTCAAAGGTACGTACTATACCTTTTACCCACGTATTACCCATGTGTGTACTATGTACAATGTACAATGTACCATCACAACTCCTCAATTTAACTTAACCTTTGAAAGAGAAAAACGGTGTCAGTAGTGCTAATGATAAAAGTCATTCATTCCTCCAAATTTTCTCAAGATCACTAAAGCTATTTACGTTCTACATTCTACATTCACATGCTCTAAACTCTCATGTCTAAGCTCTGAACATTGGCACTTTGTAGTAAATAGTAAATAGCAATTCTTCACCATGTACCATACACATGTTGTTTGAATTATGTAGGGTTTTCCACTCTGTTTTCCACTTGCAATCACCTGATACCAAAATGACCAAAAGAACTTGCACACTACGTGCAACATACAACATTCGACCTCGTTTTCACCCCACACTCTACATTCGACATGTTACATAATATTATCTTTTGTACTGGTGTGATTCCTGGTTCCTGATTCCTGGACCATGTGTACAACGTACATTGTACATATTATATTGAATATCCATATATTCCATATCCATGCAAAATCCAAAGGTACTTTGAACTATAAGTTTTGAGCACCGCGTGGTCTCAATGGATTTTCATGGAGACGTGCTCATAACACAATATAACATGTACGTTATGGTACATACTACATACTACATACACAACAACGGCGAGGTTGAGGACCGAAGATAAAAGAAACATTCTCCATGTATTTTTGCCAACGTTAACATCAAACAATGTATGCACCATACGTCTACACACCATGCACCATAAACCATACAGAGTACAGGCTATACAATTCAGTTATGCAAACTCCCTTCCTCTCTTTAATTTAATTTTGTGTATTACCTACTACTTAAATCTCTTACCGAATTAAATCCACTGGATACACAAAATACTACGGCATATCATGCACATATCCAAGATCCAGGTTCCAGTTCTACTGGAACTGGAGAAATGTGTATCTACTATCTACACGAGCAAGGTTAAAACGACTCTGATTTTCCTTTGTACTCATGCACTCGTGTCTGCTATGTCTTATCCAATTTCCGATACCCAGTAGCAAGTAGCAGTAGCATGTGTGTGTAATGGATAATATGTAGAATGTAGAATGTAGAGTGTAGACTGCAGACACTAGACACGTTGGCTCTGCTGTGGTAGCTGGTGATTAGTTGTAATTAGGAATTAGGGATGAGTCCCTGGATTCTGGATTCTGGATTCTAGATTCTGGATACTTGTGCCTGTGATTTGTAATTGATGGATTTTAGAATATTATGTATCCTACTCGTGCAGTATTTTGAACGCTCCTTTTAACGTTTACTTGCACGAGTTCCAGATACCTTTACAGTTTATACATGTTGAGTACACAACTACTAAGAGAAAAGACACCAAAAAACTCACACAGAACTAAAACCAGAAACAAATCATTTAAACCGTTTAAACTATGAACCATCTATCTCCTCCGCATGAAAAGAAGAAGGAAAAAATTAGAATGGCATTTTCTCCCTTTCCTTCTTTCGCGTTAGATTTTAAATACGCTCTGCTCTTTTCCCTTTTTTATATGCACCTGCATATTAAATATGTACTTCTGAGATGAAAGAAGAAGGAAAGACGAATGAATGTGGTGAAATTTTATAGTCAAGTGGATTCTTGATTCTAGATCCTCAATTATCGATTCGCATAAACTGAGTTCATAGAAATTTCAAGTACACTCAAAATTTTTCAAAAGTAAGTTGAATCAAACACCAAAAACAAGCTCAAAACTTGAAACTCAATTCAATTCAGTTTCGCAACTCTATTCAAAATTCAGCTCATCATTTACGATTTGTGATTTACCATTCGCAATTCCTAACATTTCCCATTTCCGCTTTCCGTCCTAAATGCTCAGTTATTAAACATGCTGTAATTGGGGGTTTTATAGAAGATTGAACATCGTATCTACGTCACACCATAATATATGCATCTTATGTGGGATGCTCAATATTCAATATCTCCGTTTTTATTTTCTATGCATAAAATTGTCGTTTATCTAGATTATAGATATTTTAAATCAATATTTCCACACAAATGAAATGAAATTTGCAATTCTCAATTCTCGCCTCATAGTTTATGACGCAATTTTGAAATTTTTGTAATCAAATTATAATTTGTGGTAAATATGATGAGTCCGAAATACACATAAAATATGCATGCTCAACACTCAATATTCAATATGCAATATTCCATACTCAAATTCACATCTGATGGGTAATTCAAATTTTCAAGTTCATGCTCACTCCTGTATATAAATCATCAATGTTGGATAGGATAGGAGATGATAGGATGTGTGTGCTGTGTGCAATGGAAAGGAAGGGCAGGGAGAATACGAATGAGAATGGGCGTGTATGTGTAATGTAATCGAAAATGGAAAGGAAAGCTGAATGAATTATGTGATGTGGAAATGTGATTTTTGATGTAATTTTCTGATGGAAGTAACCATTATTATTATCATTATTATTTTGCAGGTCGGTGGATCTGGATCTGGATCTGTTGGAGAGATTGCTGAACATATGCACATAGCTATTTTTATGTGTGTGTGATTGTGCTAGTGCTGGCACTTGTGTTTGTGACTAGTGACTAGTGTCTAGTGTCTGAATTCACATTCACGACAACAACATAAAACATTGTGTAAGCCTTGGTTCTCTATTCAACTCATCACACACAAAACACGGTCTACTGTCGACGGTCTACATTCTACAGTCTACACTCTACACAGCAGAGAGGAGAAAGAAAGGAGGAAATATAGTGAAAGGAGAGAGTGGGAAAATCGATTTCACGATTTTCCCCACGTCGAAGACGAGCCACAACGACGACCTACGCTAAGCCACGACGAGCGAAGCGCCTTTCGCGGGTAGAAAATAGACCTAGAGGAATAAAATGAAAACCGAACTCATACACTCGTACAGGTCAGCATTTACATTTTACATTTTCACTCCCCGTGTACCTGGAAGGAAATCAAAAATTCTTTTTATTTTTTATCTTTTCCATGAACAACTTACAGTCAAATTTAGTAATGCTAAAAGTATTATCTAATACGACTAATAATGACTAAAGAGAAAATGGGAAAATGTATGAAATTAAAAACTAAAACAGATTTTTTGTCAAATGAATTGACAGTTGACAACTGACGCTACTATTTTTTAAAGTGAATGTTATTTGAAATTGGAAATTTAATATTAATATTTTTTAGTGGAATATCACGGTCTCCTTCTGCAAATTCATTTTCGGCTATAAACGGAAATTTCTCAGCATCTCAGACAGGACTCGTGGGGAAAGACGTAATAAATGATGTGGTGGACGATGGTATGAATAATAATCATCATCATCACCGTTGCGAAAGCAGTATTAATGAAATGCCTTCAGAGGGGCATCCGCGAGAAGGTTGTTTCCATCAATGGGCGAGAAACACTTTTCGCAAAAAGATTCTCTATAGAAAAGTCCCTATTCTCCAATGGCTTCCTCAATATAGTTTAAGTAAACTCCTGGCCGATATCATTGCCGGCTTAACTGTGAGTAAAATAATAATCATAATAATAATAACATAATATTTGATTATACATTTTTTAATATCAATAATAATAATTATTATTATTATTATTGTGGGATTTTCCATCCTCCTCTTCGTTTTTACTGTAAATAATTTGATTTTGATTTTCCATTTCCATTTCAATTTAAATATCAGGTTGGCCTCACAATTCTCCCACAAGGTCTAGCTTACGCAACTGTGGGCGCTCTTCCCCCTCAAGTAAGTTCTCGTTAACTCTCATCTCTCATTGTCGCCATTTCCATTTATTGTACACTGTACATTGTACATAAAATAAGTATTCAACGTTCAACATTATCATGTTTCACTATTTGCGCAATACACATCTTTGGAATTTCCCTTGATGACAACTTTCTAATTCCAATTCCAATTTTCAATTTTCAATGGTCAATGTCATGAGTCATGACGTTCTCTCTCAATCTCAATCAGTGGTTTACATTCTCAATGTCAAGTGTCAAGTTTCAGGTGGAAAACGGAAAATGGAGATACATACATACAATGTACAACATATACATACATTGTACAGGGTATAGGGTGCACTGCAGAGGATACGAAAGGAAAAACGAATGAAATATGAGATTGAACTAATATCCGGAACCTCAAACTTTGCGGCGACATACCGTCATTTGCTCTCTTTGTATTATATTGATAAGTTATAAGTAGATACATACGAAAATACCACATAATTTCATGTCTACAAACTGTACACTTTATAGTTTACGTAAATTACTATTAATTACACACTTATCCGTCTCAACACTCAATACTCAATACTCAATGTTCAATAGAAACTGTACAACTGTACTTTCATATTTCTTACGCATATATTTATATTATGTCTTTGGTTGAGGGACATTTACATTGACATTGAATTGAGGTGAGTTGAGTTGGCTGGATGTGGACTATTGCCTATGGATTATAGATATAAAACAATACACATGTATAATATATATGGATAGTGAACAGTGAATGATGGTGAGTTATTACGCCCAAGAAAATCGATTTCGGATTTCGGATCATGTCTATACAAATAATTTATTCGCCATCAAAAACTGGTAAATTGACCAAGCTGACCTTCAGTGTTTTCAGCCTCTCTTTTTGTTTGTATGGGTATGTTTAGTGTTCAATGTTCAATGTACGGTGTTCAGTGTATGGTGTCGAATTTAGATGCGTATTTTGTTTTGTGGGCTCAGCTCGGCTTAACGTACTTGTAGGCAAAGGTGAGCTCAGCTTAGCAAGTACAAGGTTTCTTCATGGACTCTGGATTCTAGCCTCTAAATTCCGGATTTCGGATTCTAGATTCTAGACGATGGATTCTATGAAATAATTCTATATTCATTTATTCATTCATCATGAAACATTCCACTTTCCCCATTTGTGGGGAAAATGAGGTATGGAATATGGAGCATGGAGAAGGGAGTGCAGAGTATGAGACCAAATTTATGTGGTGTACAATGTACAAAATATAGCAGTGTAGAATGTAGAGTGTAGAATTATGAATTATGAAGGCTTAGTAATTTAATACAGAATACAGATTTATTACCACCACTTATACAATATTAAAGACGGAGAATCCACTAAAAGCTTTGGCCTCCGAGTTTCTTTGCTCTACATATACACTGGGCTCTGGATTTCTGTTTGTTTTTTCTCCTTGATGGACGTAAATACATGCAGATTCTAGATTTTAGATGGAATTTTCTGTTTGGAAATCTAGAAAAAAACCTCTAAACTCTAATTTGAAATCAAAGAAAATTCTGCCAATTTCAAATCCGTTTAAATTGGACAGCGAAACCTATTTCCACATTTATTTTCTGAAGGTCAAAGGATCTATTTGATCAAATAAATAAATTTAAAGAAGATATTTTTACACTTTATAAATTATACATTACACATTAAAGATAAATATACATGATAATTGAAATTGAGGGGTTGCCAAATCCTGTTACTGGTAGATAGAAAGCGGAAGAAAAATGTTATATTTTATTATGTACGACTTACCATTTAGCATTTACCGTTTGCGCAATTGTATCCATAATGCACAAAGTACAAGCTACTGAATACAAAACATAGCTTATTCTAGGTTCTGCGTAGCACTTAGCATTCAGATACATGAGTGTAGAGTATAGAAAGAGTAGAATGTGTAGGTTTGTCTTTCTAGATATGATAAATTATACAATTCTAGATTCCATATTCTGGATTCTATATTCTAGATTCTAGACAGATGTGGGATGAGTGTAGTGAATAGTGAATAGAAGCAGATGAATGACGTGAACGGAGTTGGGAGCTGAAATGAGATGCAAGTTGAGAAATGGGACAGAATTAAAAAGTTTCACTTGCAGTTTGTGAGAAACCCCTTTTTTTACTTTGTATCCATCTTGTATCTTGTGTCTTGAGTCTGTTTCTCTCATCTTAGAATTATTATTATTATACATGAAAAATACAAAAGCAAAGTGAATGGACATGAACAGAAGCAGAGATAGTGACATAGATAAAGGAGGATAAGCTTCAAGATTCAAGATGAAACTCAGGTACATCTCTCTGATGAAAAATGTCGTGTTCTGTGTACATTGTACATACCTATAAATATGCACAGATATATAATATTATGAAATCCCATTTCTACGTTAGTGTAAGTGTGTGGAGTGAGAAGACGTAGAGCTGAGCTTAACATATGTTTGTAGAAATAACTATAATAATTGTCCTTTCTCCTTACTTTCTTTCTTTCTACTTTCTCTTTTCTCTTTTCTCCCTTCCCCGTTCTTTCTTTTCCCTTCTTTCCCCTGCCCTTCGTTTATTTTAGATTCTCAAATTTCAAATTAGAGAATGGAGTCAGTGGGCAAGAACGGAGCAAATATTTACAGAATCGATTTCCCGCTGCCAAATCAATATTTACGTCATTCATCTTTTCCTACTGTGTGTAGAGTGTAGAGCGTAGAGTATGGAGTATAGAGTCAGTAGTCTTCAGTGTTTAGAACTGTGCGCTGTACATGTACACGTTAATATAGTCGTAGTAGTTGTGATAGTAGTAGTAGTTCTCTCTCTCTTACTACTACTTCTACTACTCCTGGAACACGCCGAGTGAGTACGTGTGTTTATAAGTTTGTGTCTTTGGTAGCTAAAATAAAGAAAGTGGAAAAGGAAAAAAAACTATGAGGTAGTCGTATAAATAAACGAACCACTCTGACATGCTTCAGCTTTTCTCTTTTCTATATACTAACAGAATGGAGATATTCTAGATTCTATATTCTCGATTCTAGATCCTAGATGTGTTCTATGTGTAATATAAAGTAGAGTGCATAGTGTATTTGCACATACTGGTACTGGCACTTGACGTCCGAGAAAATGTTTAGGCTATAATGATTTGGATATAGCCATAACATTTTCTCCAACCGCCGACGTCAACTGTCTTTTATTTCCTATTTACTATTCTTTTTCTTTCACTTTCTTTGCTTTCTTTTAGTTTTCTCTCCTTTTCTTTTGAACGTCCCGTTGTACTTTAGGTGTGTATAGTGTACATTGTAAAATGTATATGTAATATAGAAATATAGATATAGGTACACTTATTTTATATAGCAGTTGTCACTCCACATCCATCCACCATCCACATACAAAGAGAATCACACGTACATTTTCTACACCAATCTACAATCACAATCAAAATCACACACAATCACAAACACACACACGTGGTACAACTAACCAGTAACCAGGAAAATAAGAAAGCGGTGAAGAAAATAGAAGATGGAAAATCTATAGCGTTTTTCTAGTACCTACGTTTTATCTTTTATCTATCTACAATCTACAATTCACTTTCCACCAGCTTTTTCTATCATTAGAAAAGTAAGACAAATCCCTTTATTTTATCCAATCTAAAATCCAAGCGGGTGAAGGAGATCTAGATTCTAGAATCTTGAGTCTAAAGTCTCTAGTCTCTAGTCTCAAGTCTCGATGCTCGATGCTCGAGAAGAGGGCTTTAGATTTTCACCATTAAAAACAGGGAATAAAAGAAAGAGATGGGGACAAAACAATAAAGCCAGATTTCGTCGTCTTTGTCTTTGTCTCCGTCTTTGTCTTTATCCATTTCTTTTATCCATTTCCTTTGTTTTACTTTTCTCTTCCAAGTATTTCAACTCTTTCAAGATTTTCTCTCTTATTTCTTGTTTCATGTCTCTTGAGCCGTTTCAAATTTAAAAACGCGACTCCATTAAATATGGAAAATGCAACTATATGGATTTGTACTATAAATGATAAGAACCTCATTAAAAATAATGTATTGTATTAGTTTACTGACTCGTGGTCTAAACTCGAAACCTGCTCAGAACCTGAGACTGAAGCATTTTATATTTTGTATTAAAAATGGAAAATAGGAACAGGAATTGCTGACGTCTAGACTCGAAACTCTGGACTCTGGACTATTTTTTGTCCTGTAGCATGTGTTATTTTTATGCAGCATGGAGTATGGAGTATGGATTACAGTTCATGCTGATATTATTATTTATTATGTAATGGTAAAAAGATAAATGAAATTGAAAAGATGAAACGAGTCAAGAGACAGGGTATAGGGGGAAAGAGTAGGTTTATTTTTATACCTTTTTTGAAAACATGCCCTTGTATTTTAGTGACGGCAGATGGCAAAGCATGTTTAAGCAGTATAGTTAAGAGTCGATGGGTACGTTTTTGTTACAACATAATAATAATTATTATAACATGACCTATACTAAATACTTCTCAGAATTCCGTCTCATTAGCACCAACTTGAATCTTGAATTCTTTTTGCTTTTTACCTGAAAGCTGAACGCACTTGGTAAAAGAAAGTCTTTAATAAACGCTACAATTACAGAAACAGAAACGAGCCGCTTGAACTAGACACTAGTGACTATAGTCATGATTGCATGGAAATGAACCTGTGGTGTGTGAATTGCCTCGTGTATTCACTAGAATTCTAGTGTCTAGGATCTATGTACTTGCATTAGAAATGATATAAAGTGTACAGATTCCAGAATAGAGTACGTTACGAATGTATCGATATTTGCACACAATTATCTTTCCATTTAGTGCACAAAAATAGAAAATCCGAGTCTCCATACTCCATACCTTGCCCTTTTCCATGCTCCAGACTTATTCATCAATGACTGAGATATCTTGAGCAATTAATTATAATGACTGTTTTTGTCGTTCAGCGTTCATCATATTTATTCATCAAAATTGAACATTGAACGTGAAACATGAAGGGAAAGGCTGCGTCACGTTTAATACTTAATACTTACAGCGCTTGCTTTAAAAATAGACGGTTGCTCCATGCTTCATGTTCCACGCTACATACTTCATGAAAATCCGGAAAATGTCATAATATAAAGCTAAATATATTTACACAAGTTATTTCCATTTTCCACTGAATTGACAATTGACAAAGTACAATATTATGTATTTTGTATGCTGTGTGCATTGCAAATTTGATATTGAATACGTTCTACGTATTTTGTAGAAAGTTGTCACAATTTTGTATAAAAAGTATAAAGCAAAATGTATTATAGAACAAGATGAAAGGACTTAATTGACTGAAATGTTTGGACTTTTTTTCCCCTTCTTTATTGCAGTATGGATTGTACAGTGGATTCGTTGGATGTTTTGTATACATTTTTTTCGGTAAAATATAGACATATTGACTTTTCCTTATATTTTTTACCCATTTCTTCTCCACCAATCTCCAATCATAATTTCTCAGACTTCAGAATGCAAAATTATGTAAACAAAAATTCTGTGTAAATATCAAAGCAAGTTTATTGTATACATTGTGGATAATACATTTATTACACAACTGTGTATTACATGCAAAGTCTGCATTCTGCATTCTGAAGTAGACGGAGAGAAAGGAAATGAAAGAAATTTAAATGTTATTTCTGTTGTATAAATGATTTTTAGGTGGAACAAAAGATGTTACGATTGGTCCGACGGCAATTATGGCCATCATAACGGTATTTGTTTTTCTTTATTATATTATATTATAAGTGATATTCTTTTATTGATAGAAGCGTCAGTCCATTTATGTTTATCTTGAAGTTAATGTTATTTTGTTTTTTACCCCTATTTAATAGCTTTCCTATTCATCTGGTAAACCTCCGGAATATGCCGTGGTGCTAGCTTTTTTTACTGGCCTAGTGACATTGGCGATGGGGATATTTCAACTCGGTAAACAAGAAAACAATGATGAATAATACGAGTAGTATTTTTGAAGATCCATTTCCAAACATTGCATTGTATGTACATGTTTATTTACACATTTTACTTCATTTGGTTTTAGGATTTATTGTGAATTTCATTTCAACTCCCGTAATAAGTGGATTTACATCGGCCGCAGCTATTACTATCTGTTCAACTCAAGTCAAGTCTCTCCTTGGACTAAATTTCCCCGGTAAGTATAACATATAACATGTAACATGAAAATTATACTCTCCGTAATAAAATAATAGTAGTTGAAACTTGAAATGACAAATGACAATTGGGACCTTCAATTAAAATGAACATGTAACATCTTGAAAATAGGTCAAATTATTTATGCACAAATAATTAAATCAGTGAACCACTTGTATTTTCTCCCATGAGAAGGAGAAAAGAGAAAGTCACTTTTTGTTTGTCCCAGAACCCAGAACCCAAAACCCCAAACTTATTACTTTTAAGATGATAAAGATGCTGAAAGCATGTGTCAAAAACTTTTCTAAAAAGGTCTATCGTTGTCAAAAGTCAAAAGTCAACAATCAAAAGTTAAAAGACAGGATGAAAAGTATCATGAGAATTGAGAATGCACGAGTTTTGAGTTTGGAGTTTTGAACATCAACTATCAACCTTTGTAATTTTAATGTGATCCTCTATTTTCAGGTGAAGGATTCCTTGGGGTGGTTGAAGGGACAATAGAACACATTTCGCAGTTTAAAACGAGTGATGCGCTTCTCAGTGTTGCTTGTATCGGCAGTCTTCTATTTTTGCAGGTATGTACAAATATATGCACAAGAAAACATAAAACATAATAATATCATGTGACATAACATAAAACATGAAACAAGATTGAAAATTGAATTACGGACTTTTAATGTAGAATAACATAAAATGTAAAGTAGACTATAAAAGGAAATTTTCTGAATATAGTGTTGTAAATTGGATTAATTATTAATTATTATGTAATTAAAATTTCATAATGTTTATGTCTATCTTTTGTTTCCCTTTGTAGAGGTTACAAAGCATCTGTAAATGTTGCACCAAGTTCTTCCCGCAATTGGACAAAGTCCTTTGGCTCATTTCTACGTCTCGAAGTGCAATCGTTGTTGTTGCCTGTACGGTAATTTTCACTTTCAGTGGGGATCCTGCTGCTGTACAAGTTGTTGGTAATATTACTGCGGGCCTTCCTCCGTTCAAACCTCCAAATTTCAATATTATGCGAAATAATACAGAGACTGGTGAAATGGAATCCTTTTCACTTGCTCGAATGTTCAGTGAAGATGCATCTGCTCTCATTGTCATTCCCCTTCTCGCCATCATGGAACATATTACAATTGCCAAGGCTTTTGCAGGCACTTCCCGTGTAGACGCTACTCAAGAAATGATCACAATTGGTTTATCCAACTTGATTGGATCCTTCTTTTGCTCCATGCCCATTACTGGAAGTTTCTCAAGAACGACAGTGAATCATGCTTCAGGTATAGACATATTATTTTCCATTCTTTTATTCTATGTATTATTTAAATCAATTATCAAACTATCCTATCTACAATCTACAATAGTTTTAAATATTTTGATTTGATTGATTTTTTGCGTAGGTGCTCAGTCTCCGATGGGAGGCCTTATTACAGGAACGTTGGTCATCTTGGCCCTCCAATTTCTAACACCTTATTTCTACTACATTCCCAAGGTTGGTTTTTCTATTTATTTTTTTAAAAAATCCCTTTTGCAGTGGCTAATACTTAATTTAAGTGCAAAACCTATTATCTTGTATGGTCAAAAAATAATCCCCCTCATTTTTGTTTTATGTACAACTTTTAGCCCAGTTTGGCAGCTGTTATAGTCTGCGCTGTGATTTTTACAGTAGACCTCGATATTATCTATCCCATGTGGAAGTCTAAGAAAATGGACTTGATTCCATGGGGAGTTACATTTCTTGTAAGTCTACTCGTGGGACTTGCATATGGTATTTTGGTTGGCTTTGCAATCAGCGTCGTGTTCCTTCTTTACTATGCAGGTATATATAACATATTTTTGTTCAATCAAACTAAATTTCTATATCACTATTATATTCATGGTATGTTACAGTTATACATGTTAAAATAAAATACGATGTGTACTAAAACTTAAAAAATCTTATTTTAACAGCTCGTCCTGGTATTCGGGTGCAGCGGGGAGAGGTGAGAACGCTTCACATTTTACATGCATGAATTACAGCAAAATTCTAATTTTCTCTTCAATAAGCACTGATTAAAAATTCAGTGCAGAATGCAGAATGTATAAGTATATATAGAAAAACATATATTGTACAACTTTCTTTATTATTTTCGTGTTTTCAATTTTCAATTACAGACATCGACTGGAGTAGAATTTATTGTATGTGATTTGGATCGTTCCTTGGTGTTTCCATCTGTCGAATATTCACGCTACATTGTCTTGAAATCTGGAACAGTTTGGGCAAACAACAATTTACCAGTTGTTATCGTAAGTGTCAATTAATTTTCCAATGTTCCAATGTTCCAATGTTTTACAAATTACAAAACTACTTGTATAATTAGTTAGAGCGTAGAGAATTTTCCTATTTTCTTTTATGTTTTAACGTTGAATTATCTACAAATTTTAGAGTTTGCTGTACATTGTACATCTATTGAAAATTGAAATGCTCAATTATATGGTTTTAATTTTCTTCCACAGAATTGTCACCACATTCAGTTTGCGGATTTCACAGCTGCTCAGGTACCCCCAAAAATTATGTTGTACACTATTCACTTTATATTTTGTACACTGTACAATTGTGAATTTTAAGTTGATTAATTAGTAAACTATGCAATATATTATGTGAAACAGTACTAAAATCACATTTAATTAATGGGTTATTCATAATATATGTACGTTTTAGGGTTTGCGGGATCTATTTATACTTTTTCACGAGAGGAAACAAGAGTTGATTTTGTGGAAGCTCAAACCATCTGTTTTGCGAATTGTGTCTGGAGTAATGGACTGCTCAGGTACCCCCTTTAAATATTGCAATACAGAAGCGGAACTGGAAAGACTTCTAGAAGGTATTCATTTATGTACAATTATTATTATTATTCATAGCACAAAATTAAAACTGCCCATGATAAAAGTACACCATATGTCCATATCTTTCAGTGGTGATTGTTGTGATACTGATGAATTGTTTCATTTAAATATCAATTTGTATAGAAGCCATACTTCCGAAAGCAAAAGAGAAGGCCTCGAGTGACATACGAATAACGTTTACTCAAGCTGATCCAGCTGAAACTGATGATGCCCATTCAGAAGGTTCAGAGTCAGCGGTACGAATGTGATTTTGTAGAAATAAATAATCATAATAATAATAATAACTATTGTATTATTATTATTATTGTTACAATATATTATATATTACACACATATAAAACATGTTACTATATTTATGAAATTTTGTGTTGTATATTATAATGTTCTAGTTGTAAGTATGTACAATGTACATATACACATATAATATTAAATATTATATGTATTATTATACTTGTCTCTGTGTTATTTTTATACGTACATGTTAAGTTTGTAGGAATGTTAATATACTAAAAAAGAAAAATAATAACTACTATATAATATATATATATGCATGTAAAACATGTACGTTGTACATACTATTTAAATATACTAAAATGTATTGCATGAAAAAATAAACCTCTTGTTTGAGTCGCGAATAGTATTTTTTGAAAAATATTTAGATGGAACGAAAAAGACGAGAAAAGAAAAATAAGTATTGTTTAGTGAGTTTTGTCTCTGTATATATTCTGCATATTTAAATAAATAAAATGTACAGAGAAAACCTCTTTTTCTAGTGATAAAAAAAATGATAAATGAAGAAGAAAATAAAAGACTAGAAACATTTTATAGAATATAAAAATATATAACATATATAGTAAAAATATACGTAGTAATACGTAAAAACACATGAATAAAACAATAAATGATATGTATATAAAAAAAAATCCTTCTAGTTCATAAAAAATTTGTAGTTTATACATAAAAAATATGAATAAACTCGCAGATTTTTTAGTTATTTTGTTGTAAGTAAAAGTTGTAACGAAAGAGAAAGAGAGAGAAAAAAACGTAAAGAAATGAGAAAGAGAAAGCGTAGTGTGCTTAGTACAATAAAAAAAATGACTATTAGATAAAATACTATATATATATATTATTATACATTTAACGTATGTACGTATCAACTAAACTCTCTGTTTAGAGTACCTATAGAGAAAAAACTCAGAGACAAAATTAACAATTAACCATATTTACATAAAATATATATTACACATTTTATCCTTGTTATCTAATTATATTGTTATTGTTTTAAAAAAAACGGGAAAGAAAAATCATAATTAGCACTCTGTGTTTCGAGGAGTGTATATTATATCAAATGGTCACATGATGTATGATGTATGATATGTATATTTAACGCACTGAAAACTGAAAAATCGACAAACGACAAACGCAAAATTGAATCTTGACGGCTTGTTAAAAATATATGAATAACGTATAATATATACGATGTTGAGCATCTCATTGTCTATCTATTTGCTATCTATTTTATCTATCGAGAAGATGAGAGAAGTGAAAATAGAGAAAAAATGTCAATATTTTATAATTTAAACAAATTATTACAAATTAAATATGTTTATTGTTCATGCTATTAAATTACAGATTCAAAACATATATAGCAATAATAATATAATAATACTGAGTAACGATTTAAAAAAAAACATTATTTATCGAAAGAAATGAGTAAAAGGCATCATATATATATATAATATATATATATATATGCATTGTATTATTCCGGCATATTATAATATGTTACGTATTCTTATATATATAGACTTTAAGACTATTTGGAAGAAAGGCAAAAAGTATATTATATTGAACCACATACGACAAATGTTTACATTCAAACGACATAATATATTGTTATTAAATTGTATTTACATACAATAAAATTGTACATGGTATACATGGTAAATACACATATTATATTATATTATGTAACATAAAACATAATAATATATTACCCCCTTTAAAAAAAATAACATTGTTATCCCTTATTATTATATACATACTTACTTACCATTAAAAGGTATATCAATAAAATGAAAACGAAAGAAACCAAAAAAGAAAAAGAAAATATATATGAAGACGAGAAAATTATACGTACATAACGTAAAACGTCAAAAGTGATGGAATCTACCTGACAGAAAGACTTAAAGTTGTTTTTAAATATAAAATGAAAGGACCCATCAAAAACATGTGTAAATTGTAAAAAACAATATACATATATTATATATACACGCAAAACATATAAAATACATGTACAATAAACCACTTGTAGGTGAGGCAATAGACAAAAGAATATCGTTTTCTGCTTTCACATTCTCATCGCACATTCTCGATAATAAAAGAATAAAGAAATAAGAATGTGGAAGCAGAAAAAAACGAATAAAAAATATTATATTGTTCATTGCCTTATTTACCTGTGCAATAAACAATTATTGTCAGTTTTTGTATAATATGAGACAATGACAAGTTGTTTGTTTAGCAAGAAAAAAGAGAGTATTTATTAAAGATGAAAAGAGTATTTTAGATTGACTACATATATATATATAAATGAAAAGGATATATATATTATAACAATAGACCTTCAAGAAACTACTTACTTACGTAAAAGAATATGAAATCCCAATGATTTTTCTCAATAAATCTCAATACAATATTGATTTCTTACTGACTGTTCTTATTTCTTATAGTTTTATACCTACTTAGAAAACTTGAATAGAGAACAAACATTTTTTCATATATTTTTCCATCATATCTAAATCGGCTTTCACTTTTTCACTTTCACTTTGTGAAGTATATTCTCGTTGCTTTTTCTAGTTGCGAAATTGGACTGGTCTTTGTCCTTGTCCTTGTCCTTGTCCACTATTGAAATTTTGCTGTTGTTGTTGTTGTTGTTGTCGAGGTGGTTGATTTGCTTGATTACGGTTACCTCTCCAAAAGTTTAGATCCATTCCGGCAATAGTCGGAGAATCACAGGCTACACGTTTATTCCTATTAAATAAAAAAGGGAACATATTTTGAAACCAAATTGCACAAACTACATGTCAAATATGGTTTTCAACAAAGCACGATAAGTGGTGTTTGTATTTGGAATTATTCTTACAAAAAGGAAGCTTGTTGAAAGACCAATGGTTGAATAACTGAAATATCATCAGAGTTATCACAAAGGACACGAGCCAAGCTCACCTTCCGAATTTGATCTAATTGAGCTGTAAAAAAAAGAAAAAGATGTTTATCATTTTTTTCAAAGCATTATAATTTGTAAATAAATATTCTGAAATTCATTCTCTGACTTGGCTATGGTAAACTTTCTCTCTTTCTCATTACAGTAATTAGTAATTACCTTCAGTAAATCGTGCAGTTTTTTCCTCATAGAAAAACCGATCTCCTCGTCGTAGCCTAGCAAATTGATCTCCCACAAGACAAACAAATACTGGACCGAGTATTCCTCCATTAATTGGTGTTTCTCCTATCCCACCCGGAAACAGGTCAATCTCATCCACATTAGGATAAAGCTTTGAAAGACTGTCGACAACCTAAATGGAAAATCATATATACGTTTTTTGAATTCAACAACTAATAAAAAATAAAAAGCAAGTAACACATATTATATAGATGAGATGTCAGAGTATGAGTTTATGTACTTACGGAAGGTTGCATAAAACTTGTCATGTCATTCCAATCTTGAGCTCGCTTTAGTCCACAGGCTTCACGGAAATCGTTAAATGAAGGAATTCCGTGATCCCTCCCACGCTGAAGACGAAATAAATAACGAGAAGTGGTTTACACATTATTATTTATTTTGTTCCTTTCCAAGGAAAAGCTAATATTATTTAGGCTGTAAAATTGGTAAATACCTGAATATTCAGTGACATCAAATCCAAACCGAACCGAGAATTTCCCTCAAACAAATGATTCGTCAACTAATAAAACATTGAAAAAAGGCATCAAAAATGTAGTCTTGTCTTTAATTTTCTAAACAAAACACTTGACAAGGAATTTTTAGTGTACAATGTACAACTTACTGCATCTGTCACAAAGTTGTCAAATTTTTGAGACTCTTGCAGTGTCAGTCCCCTGACATATGAATCAAAGGATTCATAGAGCGTAAACGGTTGGAATTGAGTTTTTGCAAAGGGCACTGATGATGAAACTGCACCAAATTTATTGAATTCTCTACAAATAATTAAAATTCATTAGAGGATACAAGGCAAAGTTACTCGTAGTAGACTTTTAAATAATAATTAGAGTAAAAAAAGGTTCATTTACTTGATAACTCCTTGGACTAAAGTATGTCCGAATCGGTAAGCAGCTGTTGAAAACTCATTAGTAATGGTTGGATCAATGTCTTGATTATAAAGATCTGCATGGCCTTTTTCTCGGGGTGTTAATTCATATGTATGCATAAATTCTGGTCCCAAAATCAGGGGCAAAAACTCATTGTAGATAATATGTTGCATCTCTGCAATTACAATCCTTCGACTTTCTTGGAAAATTTCTATGTATAATAATAAATAGTAATATCCAAAGTAATAAATCATAA
Organism: Sminthurinus aureus; assembly: GCA_034698265.1. NCBI lineage: Eukaryota > Metazoa > Arthropoda > Collembola > Symphypleona > Katiannidae > Sminthurinus > Sminthurinus aureus. The sequence continues at coordinate 38,516 of JAQGBH010000756.1, forward strand.
TTATTATTCATATTTAATTAGTAATTAGACTGAAATTGAATCCATATGATTTACAAAATTTTATAACCATCGTTTTGATATTTTTTTCCATACCTTCGTCTGACCAGGATGGATTAAGTTGCTGAAGAACTTGGGCAATTCGATTGTGTTCTCTTACCCAGACAGTGTGCATAACTGCCAGCTCAACTTGTTCATTAACTCGAGTATCACCGGCTCGGAAACAAAATTTTTGTCTAGATGAATCTGAACATTCACTTGGATTTGCAGGAAGAAGATTTCGTCCTTTCGTCGCCCGAGTGTTTTGTACTGCGAGACGACCAGCCACAAATTCTCTGAGGGAATTTGCTCTTTCATCATTTGACCCATAGACATTCGAACCGTCAATGTAACCTGTAATTTGATTCATCTGCTCTCGTGGACCAAAATTACATTCTCGACGAGGAGCGGGTAATGACCTGATTATTTTAAATATAAAATACACAATACACAAATTTAACATACTTGTATACAACTGTATATTATATAGCTTAAGTGATTGATTTAATTTAATACACTATACACACTACACACACAGCTTACAAAAACATGAATGTGTGTAAACTCACCGAACCATTTCCATACATTGTTGTCCAAATGTTGCAAAAAATGCATCATTTCGAGGGATATCAATCGGAAAACAGTCTGGATGCCTTAAATTTGAGGGAAGATGTTGTCCACTATTACAACATGAAATTCCTGTTGAGTTGGCTCCTTTCACAATTGGTGTGTGAGTTAAATCATGATCTAATATGATCAAAACCATCCCAATGTATCAGCATATTTAACAAGGTTCAAAAATATCATACTGTTTTGTATTTATAATTATTACACAGGTTATATAAAAACAAAGTTTACCCAAAAATTGACCCCATTGCATCACCATTAATGTAAAATTGTTGTAAGGTCTATTTTCATCTGGGATGTAATTTGCACTGATTAAACGTGGTGAAGGTAATGGCGCACCGTTTGCTTGTACTCGTGGGCTACTCACTCCTGTTTTTTTGTGAAGTACATATGTTCAAAGTTTAAACAGTTATTATTTATTGTAAATGATTACAAATTACCATACAACAATTTGTCATTGTAAAAAAGTACCAAACGCCACAAATTATGAAATACAAACAATATACACATACCGTCACCATATTTTGGAGGTAAGATTCTTTGAAATGCCGTCCCTGCTTTTCCCCAATCTAAAAAAAAATTATTGTTTTTTTATGAATTATTGCAAACACACCAATCACTAAAAATATTTTTCTTTGGACCAAAATTATTCTATTCACTGACCTCTGGTGAATAATAATGAAATAATTATTATGATTACTGGTTATTCTCACCTGGATTTTTTTTATTATTACAAGACCCATCAATCGTTCTATAAGGATAATCCGGTCGGCATACTGATACTGGTGGACATGTTCTTTCAACTGACGTTCCTTTGGCACTGAATCTTGGTAAGGCAAATGTTCCTTGCAATGGTGAAAGTTTGAAGCTATAATAATATAACGAAAAATGATGGCAGCACTATTTTTCGATGGGAATATTATTTCATGTTTTCAACAGTTAAGTGGTTCAAATGAATTTTTCTTCTTTTTCTTACTTTGAGCTAATTGTCTTTGAAGCTTCAAGATTGAATTGAGCATCTTTTCCCTTATCCAAAATAGTATTAGTGGTTGTGAAAAACCTTTGATGGGCAGCTGCTGGTGTCCCTGGTTGAATTACTTGCTAAAAAGGGTAGAAAATAAAACTTGAGAATACGAATGTGAGAATTTCTAGTTTTTGAATTTGTATCCCAAACAGCTTTAAAACTTTAGATATTCTCAATTCTCAAAACTTACATTTTCAACGAATAAAATGGTGTTGGAATTTTGTTGAATTTCATTGAATTTCTTTTCGGCAACATTTGCTGCTTCATTGAGTTGTTGCTGATTGATTCTGGGAATTGGAACATTTGGAGGTGGAGGTGGACTCAAGACACCATCAGCTCCTACTCCAGGAGGTCGGGGTTTGGCTTTGAATGCTTCATTATCTTGCAGTGGACAACAAATTCCACGTTGACCGTTCCCAATATCACAAGGATTGTCTAATAAACTTGGTATCTCCGCGTAGAAAATAGCACATTGTGCTAGTCCTTTACACAGTCCTGCTTTCTGTACAGGAAAGAGCAAAATAGTAGAGCTACAGTATGCTGTCTACATATTCTACATTCTGCACATATATAATATTTTGCACAAAACAAACCATACATAAACAAACAGTATATTTTTTGTCTGGTCAAAATTGAAAGGCTAACCTGTGTTGGAGTGACACATGACGGACTAGATTGAACGGGAATGTCATCAAAGACAATATCAAAACGTGGCTGCGGCACGTTTGGTCTATTGTTATTCTGTGGAGAAAATCAAAGTAAATAATCACTTAAAATTTAGATCCATTTGAAACAAAAATTTAAAAGTTTGTTGCAGGAAATTTTTAGAAAAATAAAAAAACTTACTCCGCGTCCACTGAAACTGATTTGACAGCTAGTTTCTTTCAGAATGAGAAGCAACTGGACAAGAAATAGAAGTTTTGAAAATTTCCAATATTTTATAATCATTTTGACAGCTACTTCACATTCACAACACGTAGTTGATTAAATTAAACTAAATCAAAATTTTATGAAGAATCAATCGAAAAAAGTCTGCACGAGGTGAATTGCAGAGGCATTTAATGCGTAACGTGTGTATGTAATATGTATAGTGTATACGAAAGAATCACTTCTATAAATAAAAAAATAATAATTCGTTAACTACTAGGTATATTCTCCTAATAAGAATATCACACGCGTTACAGAGACAGACACTTGTACATGCAGCCTCGTATACACTTCTTGTTCTTATGATCTCTCATCATTTCTCACTTCCCACGGCTCACGGCTATCAATTCTCAAAGCAAAGCAAAAGAGTTTTTTTTTGTCCATAATGGTATAACGTCATTCCATGAGAGCAAAGTATCATATATTTTTTTCCATGAGTATGCTACCACTGCCTAAACATCGTATCTATGTATTGTTTAATAATTTATTTATGCAAATGAAACACACCGCACAACCAAGATTACTCTGAGCTACGTTTATGTGCAACCTTATAAATTATAAAGGTGTGTGTCTACTCGCTGATCTTTAAAGCAGCCCGACATAGATACTAAAGTTTTAGTAACTAGTAGTTTGTAGTCTTTGTTGTTGTTGTACAGAATCATGCTACTACTTTGTTGTCGTCATTGTTTTTGTAAGTGTGTGTTCTGTGAATTACAAATTGCAAGGGCATAAGCTTAGAAAGATGGATCTGTTTGTATACACTACATATTGTATATATACAGAATATGTACATATCTACAATCGACAGATTTACAATTCGTAAGCTAGAGATGTACTAAATTGAATGAGATGAATAAAACAAAGGTACCTGAGTCTCTTTATATTATGTGAACTTAAATATATGCTCCATGAACACTTTGTTGTCCACTGTTTTGTTATATATTGTTACATTTTTGCAGAGCAGAGAATCTTCAAAACATATTAGTATTCCTGTGCATAAAAAAAACTTGGTTTTTTTCTGTAGTTGATTTTCAGCATGCTAATGATTAGCATTGCTAATCACTAATCAATCCTAAGAAGAGTGTATTAATAGCAGCTACTATTTATTTATTTATTTGCTTTGTTTATGGATAAATGAAAACTGTGCATATACATGATGTAAAATGTTTCAATCAATAAACGAAGGACTTTAAATAATACAGCTGAATCAATTCTACACTCGAGATTAACTGTGCATACTTTTTACGACTCCTTATGGGATCTTTTGTGTTGGCAGAACCTATTTGATACTTGTAACTTTTCATATTGAATACATTATGTATGAGGAAGGAAAGTCCATTTTTAACCATTTCAAAGAAACGTTGCCCAATCATCATTATTCATTTATTGCCCTTGACTATCCATATGCTGCTGCATATCAAAACTTTATGTAAAAGATTCTACTGGAGCCTATACACAGGGATTGTTAGTCCTGACTGGTGAATAGAGAATAATAATAATTGTACATTTCACATCAAGACATTTCTTTGAATCGTATAATGATTATACATTATTAATTATTATACATAATATACTTCGTAGTAATAGTAATAATAATAATGATAATTCAATGTAAATAAGGCATATAACACATCTTTCAGAAAATCAATCATAATTATTTGTATGAATAATAAATAACATAATATGTTGTATTTATTACATATCTCCGTTCTCCATGCATGTCATATTATTTTCAACCCAAAACTGCTAATGAAAAATGTCTCACTAAAATCGTATTAAATCAATACATTTCGAAAAAAATATGGTAGGGAATACAAGTCGAGTTACCTTTTATAAAGAAAATACAAA
>JAQGBH010000757.1:0-42966 GCA_034698265.1 Sminthurinus aureus
TACGTTAATATAATCTTATAACCTCTCGTTTCGTCTAGCTCGCTCCCTCTGTAGGTACTCCTGTACCCATGTTTATTCTACTCTTCCATCTTTCATCCAGCATCAACCATTCAACTTTCCTTTCATCATTAATGCACTCTTTATTCTTCCTCCGTATTTCTACTTGTATTTGTATTTGTATGCACATAGTTGTGCTCTATGTGTACGAGTTTTCCTGGAGGAAAAACAAAATTTCTCGAGAAATCAGGCATGAGGAAAATGGACTTGTGCCTTGTGACTTGTGACTTTTACTCGTCCATTGAGCATTGGGCATTGATCTTGGTATGCACAAGGTTTTTTTTGTTCGTTGTAGATCTGGATTATGGGTAAAGCACAAGAGGAAATGTCTAAATTTCATACCAAATGTTCCGTGGTGTGTTTTTTCAACCATTTTACTGTATTTTTTCCTCTTTGTAAAACATGAAGAGTAGATTCAGTTTTCAATTATCAATCATCTCATCAGTACCATATCGTGTAGTTAGTAGTTAGTAATTAGGAGAGCAAGCAGATGGAATGGAAAGGGGAGAAAATAGATCCAAGATGCTGTAGAAATTTTGGATAATCGTGATGAATAGTCTTATTATTTATCATTTACTGTTCTATTGAATATTGAGTACTCAGTACTGATACAAAGCTTGTTCCTATTTCCCTATAACGTGTATACTGTATACAGATGAAGAATGACAAATGGAGAAAATAATGAATGTCGGCTACCGGTATATTGAATCGATCAAGCGATCTCATTACTATTACTAAAGAAAAAGGATTATGGTTTACATACTGTATGGAATATGGAATATCTGTGTATTGAAAGATAAATTATGCATTATTAATTATTGTGTGAGATTTACCTAATTAGGAAAAAGGTTTTATAAATCCTGTACAAATTATGAATTATAAATATTGAATATCGTAGTAAAATCCATTTAAATATTTATAGAAAATAATAATTCAAGTGAAGGATTATCTTGTTTTGTATTTTGAATCCCCTTGAAAACTATCAATAATCCAGCATCCAGCATCCATCATTGAGAATTGAGCATATTGCACATATCAAAGATCAAGAATCAAGAATCAAGATGACAGTTAAATAAAAAATAAAAAGTACATTGAACTGTACTGAATAAAAAGGTTTGATGGATGCATTCATCTATTTTTTGGTCGATCGATTCTATCTCAGGCCGAATCTTTCTTTTCCATTCTCATTCTTTATTCTACATTCTACATTCTCCAGTCGTCAGCATTTTCCAAAGTTGTTTCATCTGAGTCCGATGACACCATTTCCGTTTCCCGTTTTCATGTACAATGTACACGGTACATTTTGCATTGCACAGTGCAATGTACACTCGTCAATTCAAGACAAGTCAAGTCTACAGTCTAAAGTCATAGAACGTTCATGTCAACTGATCTTTTCACGTGATGGTGCAACATATAAATGTACATTGTACATATAATAAAAAGTGACAGACTGATTCCCACATCCCACTGCTTGCAGTCTACAGTCTTCAGTCTTCAGCCTACAGTCTGGAGTCTAGAGTCTAGAGTCTGGAGTCTGGAGTCTGGAGACTGGAGTTTCATGCGACATCACATCACATCATAACATGTCATATTATATCATGTAATATAATGTGAAATCACTTGCAAAACATGATGGTGATCTTATTTCTTGTTTCTCCTTTGTCATTTCAAGTTTCCACTTTTTTGGCAACAGAAACAGCACTAGAACAGAGAAACAGACTGTACAAGAAAGAAAGCAAGAGAGAGAGAGAATAAGAACAAGTATGCTGATCCAGCAAAATATCGATTTCTATTATGATACTGTACAACCTAACAAATGGGAAGCAAATATGTAGAATACACAATACACATTGCACAAACTTGTGTGTTCTATCTACAACAACAGCAACAACGACGACGACGACCATGATGATGATGATGATGATGCACAAATACTAATAAAGTTGCAAACAGCAACCAGTACAAAATACCATATATGATACATCCATATCCAATATCCAAGTAACACACGCTGTTCAATGTTGACTAAAATGGGAAATGATCCAGCACGAGTCGATTTGAAAAGAAAATGTTATCTCTCTTCCCTTCCTCTCATCACCAATCACCATGCCTTCCAGACTTCCAGACTTTCAGACTTGCCGGCTTCCCAACATCCAACTCTCCGAAAGATCCGTAAAGATGAGAGACGAGGAAAGGAAGAGAAAGGCTCAAGAGAAAACCCCCAGCGTAGACCCTATCTTTAGCCTTTCTTTTACTCCTTCGTGTTTTATATTGCTGACTGCTGCTGACTGACTGGATTATGGATTATCACACCAAGAAATATGAACAATGATAAATCAAGCAATGACTTTTATACGGATACGTCATACCGAATATCATGTGGCATTGGCAGTGTACTCCCTCGATCCAAAAGAAGCTTGATTATCTCATAATTGTCTCGATGAGCCGCCTGTACAAACAAGGAACAAGGAACAAGGACAAACATGTCATTAGAAAATTATATCAAGTTATAACAAAATAATATACGATAATAATACATAGGTGATTTTCAATTCATAATCTACATATAAATAAGACGTCCATCGTTAATAAATTCATCAAATAATTTTCAAGTACACACAAGGTACAAGGTACAGCTCAAGTTGCCAAGGTTAATTTTAATTGGACTTTGTAAGTATTAAAATATAAATAGAAAACACGTGTTTTCTCATGTAGTCTTTTTACCAGAATCAAAGGTGTGATGTCGGATGTGAATGTGGCTGTGTCTGGTGGTAAAGCTTCCCAACTCTGAAAATACAAATACAAATACAAATGCAATAGAGACAGACAGAGAACATTTATCAGTAATTTGGTTCAAAAATCAATTAATTACAAATTACAAGGTAACAAGAAAATTTAAGAGGGAGAAAAGCTAGACATTACATGCACGTGTAAAACATGTGTAAATGCAAATCAACTTTTTGTTCTGTTTTGTTCCTTTACAAAAGTCTAGAGTCTAGAGTCTAGATACTAGGGATTTCCTGACAAGTTCTACTGTGTGCCGTACCCAATACCCAACAGCTTTTCCTCCACGAGGTAAAAAGTAAAAGTGAAAAGAGTGGCTCGTAGTTAGAAGTTGCAAGTATGGTAGAGTCAAGTTGATGGATTGAAGAAAATGTTTAGTATGCCTCACGTGAGTTTGAGGTGAAAGTACTCACTCACTCACTGACTAGCTGACTAGCTGACTAGCTGACTGAATGAAGCAAAAAAAGAGTTAAACTCAATAGACTCGACACTCGACACTCGACACTCTACACTCTACATGTCTGTACAATATATAGTGTATCTGTGTAACTGGATCAACTCAGTTCATCTCATCTCATCTCATTGAGTATTCAAAAGGAGGAGGGAGGAAAATGTCCCTGTCTCAACTCTCTTGTCCTTTTCAATATGGTAAAAGTGATTCAACTATTCAAGTATTCAAGTCTACAAAAAGCGGAGAAAAGAGAAAAAAATCAACCGACTGGCGAGTTTAAATACATACAACTATGCAGTTCCTATTTCACTTCCACATCTAGAATCTAGAATCTAGACGATTCTATTTTTTCCCACGGATTGGATCTACAATCTACAATCTTTTTTTTATCCTACCATACATATATACAGATATTTTCTAAAGCTGAGGATTGGGAAAAAATGGAGAAGGATTTCACCATTCCTCTTGATACTTGATACTTCCTACGGACAATAGTGACAGAGGAAAGAGCTAAGTGGAGGATGGGGATAAGAAAATAAGAAGAAGGGGATAAAACTGTTGGCTATTGGCTATTGAGAATTGGGAATTGGGAACTCCTGTGAAACTGTAATGTCTTAAAATAAGACGTAAAATATGTGCATCTGCCTCAAGTCTAAAGGTTCTCAATTCTCAATTCTCAAGGCTATCGTAATAATTTTGAAAAAATATAATAAATGAATGATTTATGGCCGGATGGAGACCAGTTAAATAAATAAATGGTGGAAAGAAAAAGTAAAAGATGGGAGAAGTGGGAGAATTGGGAGAATTGGGAGAGTTGAAATTGACAATTGACAGAACTCACATGTGGTCCAGATTTATAAACTTGATCTTCATGCTCCAGCAGAACTTCCACAGCCTCCACATACTCTTCCGATATGGCATGAAGAAGAGCATCCTTAGTCTCCACACGAAATTCCAACAATGTCTGCGCGTGCACCGAACGATCCAGATGATCCACACATTGCAGGTTAAACGGTACAAAATCACGGACAAATAAATTAGTAAAAACGCTCATTCACTCCTTTTACTTTTTACTAATATATTTTAAACATTGAAAAGTTCCTGTGTCAAAAAGAGCAACTTAATTATCATGTAAATATTATGTTTGATGTACCTCGACCATTTGTAAGTTTTCATTGTCAATGGCCATGAGAAGAGCAGAGCGTCCGAGTGGATCCGCACAATTTATGTCAATCCCAGCTTCACCCGACTTTTCCAGCATCCTAAACAAAAACAAAAAACATCATCAACTTTAATTCCATAATTTCCACAAACATTTCCCTATAATCCAGAGTCGAAATAATTCACGGATTAAAATTTCCACTATCCAGTTTCACCGCACCAGCTTTTTTGACACTCTTTTCTTGTCTTTGTTGAGGAAAAAAAAGGATTCAAAACTATAGTTTAACATTTTTTATCCCCAACTCTTTCTTCTTCCGTCTCTTATTTGTTTTTTGTCTCATCTCCTCTTTTTTAAGTGTGATACTTGTTAAAACTTTCCTCTTGCACAACATCTTTTAGGTATCTTTCTACTCAAAACTAAAAAGTCGGAATCGGAATTTGAATTTGAATTCTTGTGTTCTTCTGGCCTGGCCAAAGCCAGGATTTGGAGTTAAAATTAATGGCAGATTACAGAGACAAACTGATTGTATACAAAATAGGAATATATATGTGCACACAATCCATTCAAAACTTAAAACTGGATACTGGCAACTCGAGACTGGAGACTGGAGATTCGGGTGAATCATTTAAAAACAAGGAGAAGGAGAAGAAGAAAACATTGAAAGTTGTAATGGCACTGGACTAGTATTTTTTTCAAATCAGAGTAAACAAACGTCGACAATTTAGACTTTGGACTGCTGATTGGATTTCTATGTAAATTAGATGGAGATGCGGACTTTGGGAGAGTTATGAGAGAAAATGTGGATGTGGATGTGGAAGTTGGATGTTGGAGCGGAGGTCTCCAAGGGACTTTTAATGTCCTCTCGATGAGAAAAGAAAGGAGAAGAAAGGAGAAAGCATCCACACAGTCACACAGTACAGTCCACAGCCTACATAAATGTATGGTATGCATACATTTTGCACATATACGACAACAACACTGAGCAAATAAATGTTCTGGATTCTGCATTCTGGATTCTAGATTTTTGGTGCTCTGGTCCAAGTGGAAATTCCATCATTTCCCCTTCCCGTTTTCATGCCGCCATGCACAATGCACAAACATGTACCATATCTTTGTAATGTCCATGGTGCATTGTACATTTTATACATACTCTCGGGTCTAGAGTCTAAAGTCTAGATTCCCAATTGTCGAATCTCCGAATCTCCGAATCTAGAATCTCAAATCTCAAATTCGACACTCTGCAAGCGAAAGGAGGAAAACTAAAAAAAATGTAATGGTAAAATGGCAAGAGAAAAAACTCTTCATTTCCAACCCATTCCATTTTCATTGTCTTTATCTTTCCATCTCAATCTCGATCTAGAATCTAGATCTAGATCTCGGATTTAGTCCCATTTCTCCATTCTGGATCTATACGCGATCTACGATCTAGAAACTAGAATCTAGAATCTAGAATCCACACAATACAACATACAACGTGTGGAGCATGTTGATGATGCTGTGAAATGTGAAATGTAAAATGTATACGAACCACAGTCCAAAATCCAAAATCCAAACTCCAAGTTTCAAGTCAACAAGACAAATAGAAAATAAATAGAAACAAAAGAGGAAAAAACTAGTCTGTTTTTTGTGTCTTGTTTTCCTTTCTCTTTCTCTTTCTCTCTCTTTGTCTTTATTACACACCATATAATGTAATAATAATAATGAAATTTGGGGTAGAAAATGTGTCTGAAAAAAGTAAAGAGGAAGAAGGAGAAGAAAAAGAAGAGGAGAATGAAAGGAGAGGATGAAGAAGACGCCTGACTGAATAGCCCATGGATGGATGGGCTGTAAGCTGTGGGCTGTGGGTTGTAATGTGTAATGGGAGTTTGTTTTATAGACCATTTTCCTCTCTTTTTATAGTACATCACTCGAATCTGGAATCATGATCGTCATCAGCGTTATTATTATTATTATTATGACTTTTATGATGGAGAGAAGAGTCCAAGTCTAAAATATCTGTTTTCATATAAGCTATACCATTTCTGTGCTGGAGAACATGGGAATTATGGAAGTATGGAATGATGGTTGCCTCTTGCCTCTTGCTTGTTGGTTGTTTGGTTGTTTAGTACTCTTGTGGAATTTTAACTAGTCGCCCGTTACCCATTTTGTATTATGTAGCATGTAGCATGTACAATGTACAGTGAAAGGGACTACAAATACACGAGTTTATTATCTATTATCCACATATTATTTTTGATACGAGCTCAACAAAATACTGTATGAGAAAAATTCATATGCTGCACACAGTCACAGTTTGCTTTTGGGTGTTGGGGTTTGGTGCTTGATGAAAGGGAAAACATGTGTTTTTATTATCTCCAACTTCCAATCTCCAATCTCCAACGTACAATTCAACATTTAAAGGGTGGATACGTTTCTCGATTGCAGATTGTACATAGTAAGTAGTGGATGGGCTGACGAGGGAAGAAACTTGAATCCTTGAATCCTACATTGTGCACAAAGAGTGAAGAGCAGATGAATTTTCTAGTGTTGGTAAAAATATTTAATTTAATTTTGAAAAAAGCATCTGATACTCGATACTCGAATTTCTAATTCTCCTTAAGATTCAAAATCAAAAACTCCAAATCCAAAATCCAACAAGACAGATTCAATACAAAACAATTCTGGATTCTGGATTCTGGAGTTTTGAGTTTTGAATTTTTTATGCTAAATGATAAGAGATAAAAGTTATTTTAGAATGATATTTTTGATTTCCGACGTTTCGAGACGTACATTATGTAATTTGAATATCGAGGACGGAAAACAATGGACCTTGTATGTGCTTAATTATTTTCTAGTGTGATGTGAGATGTGATGGTTATTGATAAAAGTGCAGATTGTAGAGTTTAGAATCTAGAATCTAGAATCTAGAATCTTGTTGTAGTTGTAGTTTATGAGAATCCGACAGGTTTCCGTTCCTTTGTGTTGTTGTTTTATGGGAAACTGTAGATTGTGGAAGCGTTAATAATGAGGCGTTGAGGCTTGAATATTGTTTATACGCTAATAACCCAGTCACCTGCTTCCCCACTTTACTTTCTCACTCAGCTCAACTCAACTCGGTCATCCGCCGTCAATCCTCAATCCTCAATCCATTTCACATCTGGAGCTCATTCCATTTTCTTCTTGACTGCCTTTCTCTTTTCCACTCTTCATTCTCAACTCGACACTGGAAACTGGAAACTGGAAGCTCTAATCTCTAAACGTAGTAAATATAATAACTCGCTCTCTCTTTTACTAGCTTACTCACTACCGACTACTGACAAGTGACAAGTGATAAGGCAAGGACAATTGAACATTGAACTCAACAACTGGATCTATATAGTATGAAATGTACTAGAGTCTAGAGTGTATGGTCTAGATTGCATCTTTGCATCTTGCATCTGTACTTGACAGGAACGGATCAATTACAGCATTTTTAAATTACATGTGTATTTTTCTTTGTCATTTTCTCTAATGCTTCAATGAGTCAAATGTTTAGTATGATGGAGATTACAAACTCTAGATTCTTGATTCTTGATTCTGGATTCTGGATTTTTGATTGTAGATGCATGAACCAGACACATGCTACAGGAAGGTGCAGGTAGGTTTCAGGTATTCGAAACAAGATTAAACTCATAACTCGAGACTCGAGACTCACAGATCTAAATATGAGTGAGATTGCACCAGGAGTTTTACCACTTTCCGCGTACATAAGTATATTTTTAGTCTATATTTTTATCCGTTGCTTTGAAAAAGATAAGTCTGGACTTGGTCGACTTTTGTTCCCAAGTTTAGCAGCGGAGCTTGGACTTTTGACTGCCGATCCTGTGCACTATGCACTTTCTCCATTGGGTATACTCTGTAGTCTAGAGTCTAGAGTCTGTAGTCAATAATAAAGATCGGGGCATGACATTGGAATATGCTGGGATTTGGGCCATTTCCACTGACCACCTAACACGGAACACCGAACACTGAACATTCAATATTGCACAGAAACTGGCCCGGTGAAAAGTCATTTCATTCTGGATTTATTACACTTTGTGCAGTTTTATGGGAGACGAGTGGCCTTTCTTTCACATCTTTTACCAACTTGAAACTATTGACTACCAAAACCGACTACTGTACATATGAATACATACTCTTTTCATACCTAGAATCTAGGCAAAAGAATCTGGACTCCAGTCTCTATTCTCTAGACTCCGGAGTCGAGGTTTGAGATAGTTTTCCCCATTCCCATCTTTTATACACCTCTCACTTGAGACTTGAGAGTAAAGCACAGCCACAGACAGAGACAGAGGCAGAGACAGCAGAGGTAGAGGTAGAAATAGTCGTAGAAGACATGAAAAAAGGGGGAAAGAAAAAATCTTTTCAAGTCAATACCATTCCATTTGTCTACACAAATGTTTCCCTGGACAATGTAAAAGTAAGTGAATAAGTCACCTCGTATCTTTCTCTTATCCTCAATTCTCAACCCAACTTTTTTATCCCCTAAACTCTTGCTCCTCTCTTTCTACACAACCATCACATGTGCTTTAAAATTGATTTTGGATTCTAGTGGATTCTAGATTCTTCGGTTCTAGTTTCACAAGAAAACATGGGCATCCATGTATCTATGCCTTAGTTTTAACCCACATTGTTCAACAGTGATCATTATTTAAGTGTACCTCTGAACTCTGAACTGTAAATCCAGCAGCACATGCAAAACACCTAAAACTATCAATCATGAGTCACTCAACTCTCAACTCGTTCCTCCCTTTGATTCGTGAAAATAGGACAGTACAATACAAAGTTTGTCAATCATTCAACTGAAATCACTGGAATCTGGAATGGATCGGAATTTGAGATGGAAATTGAGATTTATTAAGTATAAAGTCTACATAAATTAATTAATATTCATCTCATTTCATCAGTCGTTGGTCTGAAACTTTATCCAAATATAAATACAAATATGAATTTTGTGAATCATTTAATCAAAATCAAAATCCAGTGGGTAGAAAATTCCAAGATTTCAAGATGTCACATTGACATTGGAATTGAAATGTAGAAATATCAATTTCACTCTCTTGTCCTTTCTCTTCAAGCTACAGAATACAGAACTTGTCACTTATCAGTGATCAATTATCAATTGTCAAGAGCAAACTAAAACTAAAACTAAAACTTGTAATTCATTTATCATGCAGTATCCAGCATCCAAGCACAGTTAATGATTAATTATTTTAAATTCTAAGTATTTACTTTTTGGTAGCGGAGACATCTCCTCGTTCCACAGCGAGCAGGAATTTTTTCTCCTCATAAGTGAGTTGAGCCATTTGCTGATGAGGCCTCGCTTGATTGTTCGGCTGGTCCATCATCGGCAGTCCAGATATACTGTGACTCTGTAAAATAGATAACAAACAAAAAACAAAAAATATTGTATATTAATATAACATTGAAATTAGCATTAGAATTACAGATAAAATTCTCACGACTTAAAACTCAACACTCAAAACTCAATGTTCAACATTCATCTTCCTCATTTATTTCCTCTTCCTCATTCACACCTCACAATTTACAACTCACATCCACATCCACATCCACCAACAGAGTTAATTAACTGTGTCCTTGTGACTTGGTCTGGTCTGGTCTGTTGCGTTTGTCAGAGAGAATAGAGAAATGGAGATGCGAGAAAGAAAAACTCATCTGTGTCATCTGTGATCAGTTAATTACTCATTAGGAGGACGTGAGTGCTCTCCAGTCTCTAGTCTCAACTAACACCACCGACCAAACGTATCTCGTATTTCGTATCTACTATAATATTATATGTACATTGTACACTGTATATTCCAGCAACTGTTACAACTTACAACTTGAAACTTAAACTGTGAATAGTGAAAAGTGAAAAGTGAAGAAAAAACAAGTGAAGATGAGGGAATGAGGGAATGAGCGATGATGGAAGATGTGAATAGTGAATGTGAATTTTTCTTGGAAGAGAAAGTTGAGCTGCTGTGTAAATTTGCATAAATAACTCGCGGTTGTCATAAAAAGAGTATGGAGAAAGTGGAGAAAGCGGAGAAAGCGGAGAAAGTAGAAAAAGTAGAGGGGAAGAGAAAGCACACATGGCCAAGGCTACACACTATGATTATTACACAGTATTTCTACTACAGCAACTCATGATAAATGAAGAGCGGAGACATCACATTACAGATAAATGTGTGTACTACTTAAACTCAAGCTCTGGCTTCAGCTTCGACTTCGACTTTGCATCCAGTTCCAGTTCCAGTTCTAGTTCCAGCTTCAGCTCTGGCTCAAGTTCTTCATTCCTCATTCTTCATAGCGTCACGTCATTGTTACTGTTACTGCTACTGCATTTCACTATCGTATGAAAATGAATATGAATATGAATACGACCAGGACTACGACGACGACGAATACGCATCCAAAAAGAAGAGGAGAAAACTACCATGTATAAAATGGGAAGGAGAATCCCGCTGTGACTGTACTCGAGTCTAATTTGTAACTACAAACTACAAAGTACAAAAGTACAAATATTATACGTCCTACATTCTACAGTCTACAGTCTAAATTCTACAGGACAAAAAATGATAGAGAGCATCACTCGTTTGCTATGTTCTATTTTGGAATCTTAACCCAATTTTACCCAGAACTCATTTCACATTTTACATATTTATTATACACTGTACATTGTACGTTGTACATGGTGCAGGCAGTCCTGAATATACCAAAGGTACTCGGTGGAATTATGTTAGGATGAAGAGTACAGAGTGCAGAATTTATAGAGAATATACAAAGTTGCGTAACAAAAGACATGATAAACTTAATAACAGCGAGTTTATTGTCTTAAAACAAGGGGAAAATTCATGTGGAAAAGCGGCGGGAAAACTTTCTCCACATCCCAACCCAAAGTTTGACTAAGGAAAGACAACTTTTCTGGTTGAGACTCGAAACTCGAGACTCAATACGAATACATGTACGACTAACGACTACACTTTGACTATCCAATTCCTATCCATCTATCTATCTATCTACAATCTACAATGCAAAGGACGCACAAGACAAAAGATGATACATAACGAATAAGGATGATGCGATTGCAAATGGGAATATCAGTATTTACTGTATGCTGTATGCACAATCTACAGTTAATTTCCACATCCAAGTACAAAATAGAGATTCAAGTCCAACTTTTTGTTTTTATTCTCTTGTCTGTTGTGGTTCTGGTTTCTAGCTTATAGATTTTCTAGCTCTAGCTTCTAGTTAAATCATAAATACCAACCACCGAACGCAGTGATAATTTTAAAAGTATAAGAGGAATCTTTTCTCTATATTGAGTATTGAATATCCTTGAGCTTGAATCTTGAGTTGACTAGAACTTGGAACAAACGTAGAGCTGACTTGGCTTGAATTGACGTGGCTCTTTTGGTTTCAGTTATTCTCTTGTATCAAAATTAAAGCAACAAAAGTACACTGTACGAAACGTAACATTGATCAACTTGATTTTCCTTCTTGTTGGAAAATCCAAGATCCAAACTCTAGAATCTAAACTCCAAAATCCAGCATTCAAAATCTTCTCCACATTCTTTTCTTTTCCAGTCAATGTCAATTTAAATTTAATCCTGGGTCGATTTCGCTACTGGTACTCGTACTCGTTTTCTATACTCTTTATCCAGTATCCACAGTGTGGCATCCGGTTCTGAACTGAACTGAACTGGAGCAAATTGTCTATGCAAACATTTCATGTATGTGCAAATTCGCATATATACAATATACAGACGTTTCCCTTTTCCAATTTGCATCTTGTGCATCCAGGACGGAGCAGGGAGTACGGATGATTTTTCTCAAGAAAAATCCAGCCTCTAAACTCTAAACTCTAAACTGTAGACTCTGGATTCTGGATTCTAGATTCTAGACTTTTAGACTAAGCCATGAGTTTTGAACATTATACATTACACATGGTAAATTGAAAATAGCTCAGCCTCTCCTCTCCTCCAGTCCCGGCCGCAATACACAACACAACCCAACAACAAGACACAACACAGTACACAACATGACAAAACGGGAGTGAATTAAATTCCCAAACTCCAAACACTAACTCACTCTGATTCTCTCGTTTGGTTTGCTTTCTCTACTCTCGACTCTCTACTCCCTTTTCCACACAAAGTGCAGATTATACAAAGAATGGAATTGGCTCCATGACTACGTAATCATCTAGGCCATAGTCTAAAGTCCGTAGTCCGTAGTCCGTAGTTTGTATTTTGTAGTATTGAGGAGCTAAATTCAAAGTGGAATTCAATACATAATACAGAATGTTGAATGCTGAATATTGAAGAGAGCAAAAGTACATGTCCAATTTCCAATTTTCAATTTCTCTACCCATTTTACATGTTAGATTTTAGATTTTAGCAGCAGTATCAGATATCAAAGTGAGTGTAAAGTGTACAGAATAAAGAATAAAGAACTCAATTTATCCACTTTCTGCCATTTACCATTTTCCAGGTTCCATTCACCATTTCCCGTGTTTGATGTTCCTGTGGAAACATGTAGATTGTAGATGTAGATTTATTTATCACCCATAGATTTTGATTTGATAGCTCCATTTTGATGGCTAATCCCATAAGATACGACCACATAAATAGAGATGATACATAACAAAAAGGATGAGTACGGAGAAGAAGAAGCGGGCAAAAAGTGGTGATAGTTGAGTAACTAATCGAATCAAATTGAATCGAATTGAATCTACTCCCAACTCGACCCAATTTCAATTTGAAAAGAATACGAATCCAAATCAAGTTGGTTGCTGAGTTGGTTGTGGATGGTTGACTAAAGAAATTTGAGTAAATTGGCAATAAAAACCCGATTTGAGTCAGCTTATTCAAAACCGCAGTCCCAGAATTCCATCCACATGACACAAAACACATAAATATTTAGTTTTATTTTCCCATCAAGATGTCGATGCGGGTGGTAAAATTCCCAGTTCTCAGTTCTCAGTTCTCAAACTTGTCACTTGAGACTGGAGACTGGAGATGTTTTATTTTCCCACATTAGGTATCAATTATCTATAGTGTGCGCGGTTGAGCGTTGAGCGTTGAGATAAAGAAAAAAGAAAGGATGAAAACCAACTGGAAAAATATCAAGCCAAACGATTATATTCCAATTCCAGCATTCCTTTTCTTCTTCTTGTGTTAATGATGATATAAATGTGCTTTTCTCGACACTCGACATTCGACATGTTCTACAGCTCCGTATTTATTGTATAAATATCTCATCCTCCTTTTCTCACATTAGGGAGAAAATTCAATAAAGTAAAACAAATATCCGCTTTCACATGACAATTATTATTATTCCAGTTTCCACTTGGAGTTGTGCAGACTACAAATCTATTTCACTTCTGTTCCTCTTTCTTTTTTCATTCACCATTCAATTGACTTGATGCTTGAAGCTTGAAGCGTCTGACATTTCTCCAAGACAGAGAAAAATTCAACGAGGACAAACTCATCATCATCATTATTATTATTATTATTATTATCACCATGTCGTCTCATTCCTACAATATTTTCTATCGTCTTTTCTCCAAAGAAAACAAGACAGGACAAAACAATGGGTCAATTTTCTCCCTGTTTTTTCCAGCCACCAGTCACCAGTGAACCAAACAAATTAGTTAACACATGTACTTGTGTAGATAATTCTTGGTAGGAAAAGAGATGGTTGAGGACTAACTATTGACGATTGCCGATTGCCGATTGGTGATGTTTTTGCATAGGAAAAACTGCAGACATTTCATTTCATAACATAGGTATACGTAATGGATGACGGATAATGGAGAAGAACAGAACAGACTTGTACAAATAGGGCGGTGTGTTGTGGGTTGAGAATTGAGAATTGTGATGGTCTGTTACGTAATTTTATTTGTTGTGTGGTGTTGGCTTTGGCTTTGGCTTTGGCGTTGGTATAAATGGATGGATGAAAAAATGGTGAAGCGCGTGAGCAACTCCAATTTGTCTAATAATATCCATTCCGTTTTTCACACAGTGCACAATGTACATTTTACATCTTACATCATACACAATGCACAAATAAACGTTGAGTCTAGAATCTAGTCTTGAACATTGAAAATTGAGCGTGGTCTAACTTTAGTATTTGATCGTGTACATAAAATAAACTATGTAATTTGCCGAGTTTCATCCAGTCGACTCATCCATTCATTCATCCTGTCCAACATTCAACACACAACATAGAGCAAAGAGCATAGAACATACGTGTAATGTCTAGTGTATAATGTTGTCAGTTCATACTTTATACTTGAACTCAAGTTTGTCTACCGTCTAGAATCTGCAAGGTAGAATCTACAGTCTAGAGTCTAGGGACTGCAGTAGACTTTTCTTCTTAAATTTCATCGTCTGTCATCATCCCAGAGCACTGAGACTGATGGAACGGAGTTGAATTGCGAATGGAGAATGGAGAATTGAGAACCGAGTCCATCGCCCCCATCCAATTTTTACCTACACCTTTCTATCTATAGTATATCTATGTATCTATCCGAGTTTTTAAATAGCAAACAGCGGGTCCAGAGTTATGTTATATTTTCTTGTGTTGAGTCGGATCGAGAATCGAGGATCGAGGATCAAGTTGCACTAAACTTGACTTGGTGTGAAAAACCTCTGGGTTACCCAAAGTTACAGTAAAAATTGCACTCTTCACTATACATTGTACACGAAATGTAGACAACCTTGTTTTTTAGGGTAGTGCAGCGAAGCTAGCTACCCTACTACGCTGATCAGATCCCTCACTACGTCTGTCCTCACTACGTCTGCGCATGCGCGAGCTATAGATATATACCTAAAGATACATACCTATACAATGTATGCAGTATATACTCAAGTATATCCTCACGCTAGTGCATATATACGGACCAGCGTGAGCGACTTTGTGGCTCAGTGGTTTTGAGACTTGCTTCTGCGAGGTTACCACATAGTGGGTGGGGGTTCGATTCTCGGCCGAAGCTTCACTTTTGCAAATACTTTTTTGATACATACAGACATGCATATGTACTTTTTTGAGTCTATACCTATACAGAACCTATAGTCTCACTTTGCCCCGTACTTTTCTGTATACAAGTCAAAGCAAACAATTGCTTATTCGGTCTGATCAGTGTGTAGTCGCTGCACGCTGCACTACCCTCTCGCGATGAAGAATTCATAAAGCGAGATTTAAAATCGTGCTTTGCCACGATTTAGATTTTTATTTTTGTATGTATGAATCCTCATTGCTAAATAAATAAAGAATCAACAAACTTTTTGGCCCTGTACTGCACAGTGTAAATTGTACAGGCTGTACAATTTACACTGTGCAGTGTACACTGTAAATTGTACTTTGTACATCCATTTAATCAGTAGAGATCTCACTATAATTTAACCAAACAAACCAAACCAATCCAATCCAGTTCAATGAGGAAGAGGATAAAAATCATAAATGGATGAATAAAATGACGCTCTTCAATTTACTAATCGAAAAGAAAGTAGAAAAAAATTCATCTCCTTGTTTTTATTTCATTACTTGAAATAACTTGTCATTTGGCATGAATATTCGACATTCTACATTCTACATACTAAACATTACACTAAAGACTAGAGACTAGACACTAGAGGATTCAGGATCTACGCCCTTTTTTCAATGTTTTCCGTACAAAAAAAATTGTAAAAAGTACACAATTACCGTGTTATTTACAGTTTATCGTTTATCCTTTACCGTCGTTTTAATGAGCAGAAGAGCAGAAGAGTGGAAGAGTCGAGAGTCAAATTTTTATAGAGACACATCATCCTCAGTCTACATCATTTCAGAGTCTTTATGATTTCACAGTTGAGAGTTGACAAACTAATTTAAAGAGGAAATGAAGCATATTCTCTATCTCTATTCAGCATTCCGTGTATTTACAATGTGTACCCTGCACATTATACATTGTACAGACATCCACCGAAAAGAAACACACTTTCCGAGAAAAGTTTAAAATTTTTAATTCAAACAGTTTAGATATTTACGAGTAACTACATACTACATACATAGTAGGAAGCCAAAGGAAGCTAGGATGAAAAATTTAAAGAGTTCACAATTGTTAGAGGCAATTTGCTGGTATGAGAAGGAAAGAAAAAGGAGATTTAAAATTGTAGATTTGAGATGGATACAGGCCATAAATATTGTAGTCATCCCGATTCTCATTCTCTTTTGCTTTTCATATTCGTATTTGTATTTGTATTTTCAATGACGTTCTCTTCTTCTCATTCTCTTTTTCTGCATCTGCATCATGTAAAATATTAGTGTTCCTTTTGTAATACTCCAATCCGACATCAGACATTCAGACATTTCTGAGTCTCAAAATCGTAGTTTTGGATTTAGAATTGAAAACTTTCACCTTTTACAAGTCAAGGTGAGGCTCAGATTCAGACTCCGACTCAGGCTCAGACGGAGGCACTAATGTCTCTTTGCTGTTTACACAATAGACATGAAAACGTTCGTGTTGAAGCAGGAAAACCAGAAACAGGAGCAGCAGGAAAAAGAGAAGGAAATTTTCCTCCAGCTGTCATAAATAATATTGCTGCATTAGCTTAGAGCTTAGACTAAATGCTAAATGCAAATGCAAATTCAAAACGTAGACATTAGACGTTAGACATGAAAAGAGATGGAAGAACGAGAAACGAGAAACGAGGAGCAGAATCCTTCTCTCTCTTTGCTCAATAATATTTTTAATGGTGTCGGTCGCATCCCATCGCATTCTACCGTTTTCGTATTGCTTTTCCTTTAGTTTCCCTTTTCCTTTTCCTCCTCTCGCACCTTCTCTCCAACTTTTTATGTTTTACTTGATTCATATGCTACACCGTTTATGTAAACGCAAACTGCAGACAACATTTCTATCCAATTCGATTTAGTCAACGGAATACAAATACAAGTACAAGTACGAATACGAATACGACTCAAGACTCTAGACCCGAAATTCGAAACTCGAGCGACTACAAATCCAAATACAAATTACTAATATAATATAATATTACTCATCCCCATTTTTACACAGATTACATACACACAACTACTACAGCTAGAAACTAGAAACTTTGTTACACAACAGGAATTTTTTAGCGTTCTTTGTCCTCTGACTTTGAGTTTGAGTTTTCTGTATATAATAATAATAATGTACAGCATATACAGTACGATGCTACGTTCTACGTTCTACATTCTAGATTCTACACGTTAAAAACTCGCTCTCGGAGCGGAATGGGGAATGGAGAACGGAGTGAGTTCGCCAAACGCCAAACTCCAAATGCCAAACGAAACAGAATAAACAAACGGAAGTTGAAGACAGACAAGAGACAGACAGACAGAAAGAGACAGAAAGGATGACACGGACTAATAAATATTTAAATCAACATTGTTTATCCTTCCTTTTTGCATTTTGGATTTTATGAATGGAAAAAGGGGAACATGAAAAATGGAAAATGATGAGATTCTCCTTAAAAAATACAAGTCGACATATTCTGAAAAAACTGAAGAGTATTAAACTTTGAATTTTGAATGCTCGTCTAATGACGAATAACGAATTAGTAACAGGAGGATTGAAAAGTTGTTCATCAGTTACAAATTATTGAAAGTTTTTCTCATGCATCAAAAATCAAATACCCTGTACAAAAAAGATACAGGTGAATAATCTAGACTCAAGACTCAAGAATCAAGGCTCAAGAATCAAGAATCATCGAGATTGAGATGAAACGAATCAGATTTGATATTTGATAGTTAATTGAATTACTTTTTTTACATTGTACATTGTACACTGTAGACTGTAGACACAGCAAACTAATTGAATGGATCAAGAATGAATATTATGAATCCTGATATTGAAAATGAATACATGAGCATGTGCTCAAATTACTGGAGGAGCTAAAACCTTGTAAATTAATTCTCCGTTTTTAATGGAAATGACAGAGAATGACAGACAGACCGAGACAAAACCAGAATCAGAACCAGAACCAGAGTCAGAGTCAGAGCCGACATAATCTCAATCAGAGTTCTCAGTGTAATGTGTAATGCTCATTTTATCCTTGAGGCTGATTTTGGCTTGACTTGGCTTTCGCCGTGTGTGAATCTGAATCTAATCAGACGAGTTTCTTTCAAGCTCCTCCGTTCTCAAGTCTGAGTTCTGATTTCTGAGGTTTGAGACTAGAGACTAGAGACTAGAGACTACAGATAAGATGTGAGCTGTGGGATGAAGGGTGAAAAAGCCGTGAGCCCATTACATTCCTTTGTCTGTGGATTTCTATGGAGAATGGAGAAGGGAGAATTTATTAATCCTTCTCAGTTTCCAGTTTCCACACTTCCGCACTTTCTCTTGCCTTCTCTATTTTGTATTTCATATTATCTTCTCATTTCCCCTTTTTTATTCGTATCCTTTAACCTTGACTCTTGATTCTATACTCTATACACGGGACTCGGGACTGTTTCATTTCAAATCTCAAAGTAGTGAAAACCGAGTTAATTTCCCATTTATCCATTATGAATGGAGAATGGAGAAAGTAGTTTCTGAATTACTCCAATTATCATCCTGATCCAATTATTCTCATCATCATCATCAGGATTATTATTATTATTATTTGACGACCGTGACTTGAAACTGGGATAAAGTTGTTCAAAATTTTTGGGGTAAAATAAATTTCCTGTTTTATGTAGATTGTAGAAAACGGGATAATTTTTACACACATTTGAAAACTGGTGTTGTTTTTATTATTATTTTTGTTCTCTGTATGCCATTTGAATTATGTATTCTCTCCGCTTACTTATGCTTCAACGCGGAGGAATGTCGTAGAAATTGCAAATGTAAAGAAATTTAGTTGAATTCTACATAAATTCAATAGATTTTTCAACAGATCCGCAAGGCTACAATATCCAATGTAAAAAATATACAAAAGACAATAAAATATGTTTTGGTTTAATTCAAATTTGTAATATATATATTTTTGTCCTTTGCCTTGCTGAAATCTTGACTTGGATTGGCTTTAGATTCGTATTTTCTAGGTTTGAGATTGATTGGAAGGAGAAAAGAGCTGAAAGTGGGGTGTGGGACTTGAGCTTTCCTTTTTCTTCTTGTTTTTATCTCCGTCCCGGTATTTTCCCTTTTTTCACGAGATTTGGTTCGTGCTCAGCTTTAGTCTCAAGAGTCTCAACTCTCAACGTGAGCGAGAATCATAATCCTCCAGTCTTATTCCCTTTCTCGTTCTCATTCTCATTTTGGTTCTGGTTCTAGTTCTGGCTCAACCATTACCATTCCTTTGTCTCCATTTCCTTATCTTTTCCTTATTGGCTAGAAACTGCTAACTAGAAACTAGAGACTAGGAAATCAAGCTCCTCAATTTCAATTTTCCTGCTCCTGTAAATATCATACTGTGTTTTCCTTCTCTTATCTCCCTCTTTCTACTTTCTACTCCTTGTCAAACAGATAATTAACCCAAGCCAAGTCGAGTCAACGGGTGCTTCAAGAAGATTTTCTTCAAAGTTCAAACTGATTCCGATGTCCTTAATCTTGTCTTTGAAAGTTGGTGGGAAATTTGAAATCTGAATCTTTTGAGAAAAAATCCTTTATTCTTCCACAAAGAAAGAGCAAAAATGGAACATTTCCCGTTCAGGAGCAGTTTGAAATTTGAATTTGGCCGCGCGCCACTCATTTTCAAGGACATTTAATTTCAATAAAATTTCGCAAAAACTTCTTGGACCATCCGTTGACTCAACGTTTGACATTTGACATTCGACATTCGACATGGCAAATTATCCATTATTCATTACACAACACACAATATGAGAGACACATACGTCTCTAATGTTTATGGATTATGAAGATGAAAAGACTTTTCCTCATGTCTCATGCATAAATAAGAGTAGGAGTAAAATTAAGGAGTATTCAAATAAGAGGATTAAATTTATATTTATTCTAGATTCTAGATTCTACATTCTAGAATCTAGTTTTGAGTTTGGTTGGTTGGCGTTGGGCGTAGGTGGATTTTTCCGTGTTCAGTTATATATGTAACATTGAGTAATTTATATGATGGATAAAGCATAAAGAAAATATTTAGAGAATAAAATGAGTCCGACTTACTTTGATACGTTTCTTGGGATCTTGAAGATCCTTGCCGAGGGTACTCATTTTGTTAGCTTTGTTGTTTGAGAGGAAGAGAGATGCTATCCTTTCATTTCATTTCAATTCAGTATTCACTATTCACTATTCAGTGTATCAGTTTGTCCGGATCTGCCGTAGCACTACTTTCTAAACGGAGACGCCGATTTATCATCATCATGATTGATGATTAACCATGAACCATTAACGAACAATGATTACAACAACAATATCAACAGAATCAACTCAATTCAATTGAAACTGCAGAATCACAAATCACTTCATATTTCCACTTTCCCCTTGAAAGAACTAAGAGGATTGATTTAAAATATTTCACAATTTTGACTCGGGCGAGTAAAAGTCGTGCCG
The DNA here is from genome assembly GCA_034698265.1 of Sminthurinus aureus. Taxonomy (NCBI): domain Eukaryota; kingdom Metazoa; phylum Arthropoda; class Collembola; order Symphypleona; family Katiannidae; genus Sminthurinus; species Sminthurinus aureus. The sequence goes on from JAQGBH010000757.1 coordinate 20,983, forward strand.
GCACGTACATATAACCATATAACCATATATTTCACAGGGTCATCACAAAATTAGCAATTGCGCAATCACAGGAGGATGAGTAATAATGAGTATCAGATTAACAATAGAGAAAACAGGAAAATCTAGGCCAATATTTTCACTTTGCAATTTACACGTTACACTGTACACTGTAAAATAATCGACTCAAATCCCATTTATGGTACATTCCACATTTTAATTCACTTGTAGAGTAGTAAATAGTAAAACATGATTTTATTCATCCTTTTCACTTTTCACCTACTTCACATACTTCCTTTGGTTGTGTTTTTCTTGTTGTTGGTTTAGCTTTTTTTCATCCGGTCCATTGCAATTGACGCCAACGCCGACACCAACACCAACACCAACACGCACTATGCACTACATCTGAATCTGAATCGGAACATCTAAGCACCTGAAAAGAGTCACAAACCAAGAAAACAAAAACAAGATAATATTAATTGCACAACACAAATGGAATCTCAAAATCTCAAAGCTCAAAAGGTCTCAAACTTTAAATGTACTTTTATTTCCTATTTTTTAAAGAGAAAGAAAAGTTTTCCCACTCCAGTCTCCAGTCAAACAGCTCAAACCTCAAACTTGGTCCAAACTTTTGAGCTTTCTCCTTCCCTTTCCTCCCACATAAACAAACAGAGGAAGAAACCGAGTTTAAAACAAAAACGTTTATTTGTAAAAGTAAAGAAGCAGCGCAAGTGGATTCCCAGTTTCCTGTTCTATTCTGTCCTAAATATGTTTGGCTGACTTGAGCAGGAAACTGGAAACTGGAGATTAAGAGGATAACTGGATAAAAAGTGGATTTGGATCTGAATTTGGATTTGTTCTTTTTGCTCAAGTCGGCAAAATACTGAAATACTGAAAAATTGAAAAGGGTTAAAAACAGTCAGGTTCTCGGCCAGTCCAGTGTCGGTGTCAGAGGAATGCCAAGTTTGTGGGAATAAAGTATCAAGGAATCAAGGATAAAGGATCTTTGGTACTTTATGGCTGCGGATTTGACACTGTAAATATGTACAACATACAAGTTGATCTTCGGGAGTCATCGAGTCCTATTGGCACTGAAAACTGTGCACATTGAAGAAACTTGAAGAAATTTGAAGCTTGAAGAAAAAACCAGACATAAGTATTTTAAAAAGCTGATTTTTGACATGGATTCACCAACATCAACATGAACAACAATATCAATACAAATATCAAAATATTATTATCATCTTGTCTATCCTGTTTCGTGAATGGTTGAACTTGTTTCAAACATAAAGGCGTTGCGCTATTTTTGATTTGTCTGCTTCTTGTTTTTTTGTCTGTGTACTGTGTAGGAAAAAGGAGAGAAAAGACAGAAGAGCAAATCAATTTTTATGTCTCAAGACTCAAGAATCACTCTTACTGGTTGAAACGGAAAGGAATAAAATTTTATGGAAAATATCTATAATATTGTGCGGATATTTTGCTTGGAACAAATTTTATACTTTTTTTATCTATTTGATTTTTTGGTATTTTATCGCTCATGTTGATTCTGATTCTGGTTCTGATCCACAACTATTGACTGCTGATGTCTAAATGTCTAAATTTCCGCATTTCTAAATCTCTAAATCTCTAAATAGCAGCGACGGAGACTAAAATCTACAATCTACAAAATTACTTACATGCGAGCAAAAAACACCATTCAAAGTTCAAATAGTGAGAAGGTAAAACAGAGCGTTTCAACTCCAAACTTGGAACTTGGAACGTGAAACGTGGAACATTTAGAATTACTGATTGTCGACAGCCGCTTGTCATTTGCCGACTACGACTGCGGACTGAAACAGTCGTCGGAAAAATGTCAATGTCAAATGGCAACTTTGTCACATTTTTCTATTGAGAGGAAAAAAGAAAAGACAAGAAAAAACAAAGAAAACAAAACTGTTAGACTCGGATGAAAACAAAAACAGAAGAGAAGAAAAAAAGTCTACTCAGTTTCAACTTTCAAGTCTCGAGTCTCAAAGGAACCAACCTGAATTTAAAAGAGGGAATACATTTAGAATTTAGAATGTAGCGGGAGGAATAGGGACGGAGCGAAGCGTCTTATTATCCCGCTCCGCTACTCCTACTTTAGGTACTTTTATTATTATTATAGTCCATTATTTGAGGTATTTTACATGGAAATTTTCTAGTCCGACTTGGACAATCTTCCTTGTTCTTTGAAGCAAAGATAAAAAGGAGAAATGAATGGAAATGAGTGGGAAAAGACAACATGAAATGTCCTGAGTCTCGAGTCTCGAGTCTCGAGTCTCAACCCTAAATTCAACTCTCAACTCATAGCTCTCAACAGATCGCCTAAATGTCCTCCAAATTTTAAATGCCAATGCCAAATTTCCCATGTATTTTTTCTAGCCATTTTCAAAATGTTTTTCTTAACGACGCACCTCGGCTTTTTTTTCATGGTGAATTGAAATTTTTAAGCTAGGCACTTTGTACTTTAATGGTATTTAAAGCGGGATTCAGAATTCAGCTTGAGTCCCATTCTTTTCTTTTTTTATCCATTTAGTTTAGTGTTGAGTGTTGAGTGTTGAGTGTTCAGAACTTAGTGCGTCAAGTCTGTCTAATTTTGAACTGTGAATTCTAAAAGGAAGTTGGATGATGTTTTGGATAAAATCTTGTCATATTGTCAAGTCAGCATAAACATGAAATAAAATTGACAATCCCCAATCCACACACACGACTCACGAGATGAGTTTGACGTTGAGATGACGTGCACTTTTGTATTTTGTACATAGTTTTCTAGGTGCTCCAGCCAAGAGAAAGAAAAAAAAGAGAAAGAAACCGAGGAGGAAGCTGAAAGCTTTGGTTTTTATTCTGTCATTTTTCCAGGTTCTAGATTCTAGATTCTAGATTCCAGATTTCAGAGAACCGGAACGTCAATGGATTTGGATTAGGATGAGCTGTTTCCAGTTTCCACATAAATTGTGAATGCGTTATCTCATTCTCTGTTCTCTCCACTTGCAGTTCCAGCTCCAACTCCATCCTTCACTTCACTTGACACACTCCTCCACTTCACTGGATGATGGTTGAGTCCTTGAGCACGGAATATTGAAAAATGTGGGACAAATTCCAGTTCTATATTCTGTACAAATGACAGAGACAGAACCACAAGAGTCCATTCTTTCATCCTCTTACAATCACCGTCAGCCACAGCAGTACAAAGTAGTAGTAGCAGCAAAACAGAACACTTCAAGTTTATCTTGAAATTCTGTGTGTTAATTTTAAATGTAGAGTTTACATCAGCTCCTTACCGCATCACTCGACACTGTACAAGTCTGATTGAAACTTTTCCCACCACATTTAAAATTTTGAGCATTGAGCATTGAGCATTGAGCATTGAGGATTTTATGAAGAGAGAAAAGAGTCTCGATATTTTTTAATCAAATTCATTAAAGCGGATGGAAAATGGACAATGTAAAAGGCGGATAGTTGATAGTTGACGGTTGATATTTGTTAGTTGTGCACAAGGCATAACTCCACCTTTCCACTTTCCACTAATATACAGCGAACGCAGAAGGAGAAGAGGCAAAAAATGAGATGGTTTCGGAAGTAAAAGGAATTGTAAATTTATATCAAATATCAACCTCTCCCGAGTACATTCTACATTCTACATTCACACGCATTCACACACTCTTCTTTCTTCCATGTTCTGCTATTGAAGAGAGATTGGAAAAACGTGGATTTTGTTCCATTTAAAATGCTTCCAGCAACCAAACAGTCAGCCCGATCCAGATCCAGCCTTCCACATCTTAAAATTCACAACTAACAATTCTAAATTCAGACCACGTCCAGCAGGAAATTGAACCAGACGCACATACTCCATTCTGCATTCTCCAAGCTCCAAACATCAAGCTCCAAACACCAAACACCAAACAAACATGTCGAGTGTCTAGGGTTGAACAAAATGAGGATGTCACGCTCTCCACTTTTTTTTCCAGTCTTCATTCTCAGTTCTCCATTCTCAAATCGTTCTTTACACTTCTCCTTCTTTTTCTTGTTTTTGTTCCGGTGCTCGTTAGCTCCCAAAGTTAATTTAATGAAGAGGGAGAAGCAAAAGCCTATGAAATTAACCATTATATTTCTTTCTACTCCGCTCTAGTCTCTAGTCTACCGACTGCCGACTGTACAATGGGATTGATGATATTTGATATTTGATGCAGTTCAGATGATGATGATTCCAGCCGATTCCAGATGGTTTCTCGTCTGGTTTGAGGTAGATAAATTGATGAAGCTCCAAAGCTCCAAAACATGTGTATTCTTGCTCATTCCTCATTCCTCATCCCTCAAGAGTGATGTAATATGGAATATGCAAAATTATGCACCGGCTTGTTATCTCGAAAGGTCAATAGTCAATATTGACATGATTGGTATTTATATCCACACGTTAGACGTGTAGTATATTGCAGCTCAGTTAAGTGGAGATTCATAGGAGAAGAAACCAGAAACCAGCAACCAGACCAAACCCTCTCGGTCAAAATACTTGTTTCAACTTGATTAAATTCAAGGTTACAGACCATTGTGTGAAAACGGGACAAGAACAGGAGTAGAAAAAACCAGACCAGACCAGACCAGACCAGCAAAACAGAGCAACTTTACATGTAAATCTAGGGAAAAGTTTGTAAATTTGAATCGGAATAACAATTGTAGACAGTAGATGGTAGATGGTAGATGGTAGATGGTACAATGCAGGCGGACCAAAGCGGAGATGCAAAGTGAAAGCAAAACCAGAACCGGAACCGGAATTGGAATCAGAACTGAAACTGGAAGACCCTCACAAGAAAAAGAACTTTGACTATTTCAAAGCTCAAAGCTCAAATGCTGAGACATTTATGAAGTAAAAGTAAAAAAATTTCCGTGAGCTGAGGTCAATTTGATTCTCAATCTCATTCTAACTTTTTTATCTTTTACAAATGATAAAACCGGCTCATCGTCATCAGCATCGGCATCAGTATTGCTCTCATCGGTATCTCTGTGTTTTCTCTTCCTCCTTGTAGATTCATATAAAACGTTTGAAACGGAAACCAGCACTTTCACTTTCACTGTCCACAAGTCCACAAGTCAAAAAGTCCACAAGTCGAAAGTCAGACCTTCACGTTTTCCATCCTCCTCTATCAAAATTTCAGGACAAGGATACAGGAATGGAGTGGAGAGGGAGACATGATTAATGACGGATGGACTTTTTCATTCTCTTGAATCTTGAATGAAATGTCCTCATTTTTCCACCTCTACATTCTACTCTACATTCTACATTATACATGTACTATATTCTCCACTATTCTCATGTTGTTACATTTTGGTGTGAAATCAAGTTGCTCATCTCTCACCTCTTTAAATAGGATCTGGGGAATAGGACATGGGACTTGAGACGTGACAAAACATTATTATTTTCTATATTTGACATTTGATGTTTTATATTTGCTCTTGGCTATTGTGTTTTCGCCCTCATTTTTATCACCAAAGAAAGGCAACACAGGTAGACCTCTTAACTTTGTAGACAAACGATAGTGTATATATATGTAGAAAGTATACAAAGTGTAGTGTAGCTGGTAGTTGTGATACAGAAGAACGGTTATTCAGTTGCATCACTTGACTTCTCCACTTTCTCTTTTGTCCTCTCTCTTGTGAATGGTGACTTTGATACATTGACATATTTTTCCTGATATTAAAATATAAAATATCAGGATGTCATGATGTGCAAAAAGCAAAATCCAAAAAATCCAAAAGGCCGGATCCGATGCATTTGAATGAGCTGAGCTGAGCTGAACCGAGCTGAACCCTGGACACTGGACAATGGACTGTGGACTCTGAGCTCTAGAAGTATACTCACATTTTTTTGAAATGTATCCAACCTTCTACAGCTTGCACATTTGAACACTTGAACCTTTTAGCTGGCCACTACACACTACACTGTACTGTAGAATGGACATTGGGCATTGGATAGAGCCAGCTGTTAGACTGTACAAATGGTGGCGGTTAAGAAAAGGTGGACGAGGTCCAAATTCGGAATTCCAGGTCTACGGTCCAAAATACAAAAGAGTAAAACGTAAAAGTATCACAGAGATGCCACAGCACCGCAAAGCACCACACAGGACAGGAACTGAGTAAGACGTTCCATAACTTGTCCGCTTTCTCAACATGCATTTACGATCTACGATCCACGATCTAGAATCTAGAATCTAGAATCTACAAGGACAAGGATCCTCCTCGCACATTGTGCTATGTCATCTCCTAGTATATATCTTTGATCTATTGAGCATAGAGCATAGAGAGATACTTTTTCTTTCTTTTTTCCTTTCTGGTCTCTGGTTGCTGGGCGGTGAGTTTTAAGGAATTCCGGGAGGTTGAATGTGAAGTGGAGAGGAAGTTTCCATATGGAACATTGATAGATGGGAAACTCGGGAGTTTAAGACTTCCCTAATTACCCTTACCCTTTTTCTTCTTTCTCCTTTCTCCTTCTCTGAGTTGAATCCAACCTGAACCTGAACCTGAGTATTGAGTATCAAAACTCCTAGTCTTCTAGTCTCTTCCGTACAACGTACAACAAAAGAAACGGCGTACAAAAGTACAAAGCGCCCTTTCTGTTGGAAAAATTCCCAGAAAAAAGACAATGTGTGCAGAGTGTAGAGTGTAGGATGTGTGAAATATTTTCATTCTCCATTCTTTTTCATTGTAGATTGTACATTGTACATGTTACATTTATCTTATGCCTTATTCATTATCCAATTTTTTTATCCCTTCCTTGTTTGTGTGATGGCTGGATGCTGGATGTTTGATGTTGGATGTGCTTGCTTAATGTTAAAGTTGCAGTTTGGTGTTTGGTGTTTGTATGTGACTTGCTTTGTTCTAGTTGGGAAGAAAGGGAATTAATTCAAGCTGCATATTTTATGCTTGTTAAAACAACTTGATTGTGATGATGATTTACAAGAGTCAAAGAGTCAAGAAAACATTTGTTTCGGAAGTTGGACACAAGTTTCCTACTCGTCGTACCTTGTACAGTGTACAGTAGCTCCATTTTCCAAGCACCGAATCCGAACTCGAATACGTATCCCGATTACACATGCATGGAAAATAGAGAGCGTCCAACTGGTGCTGGCTTTCGTCTGGATCTCGGTGCTGCTGCCGGTTTCGGTTCCGGTGAAGGTAAATTAGTAATGAGCTCCTTCTTGAATTCAATTCACTCGAGTTCATTTTGGTGTGGTGGGCTGAGCTGAAACTCAACAGTCAACAGTCAAGAATCAACAGCCATCAGAAATGAGAGGGACGAGAGAGTTGTGTAGACTGTAGACTGTGGAGAAATGGGACAGGAAGCGAGGTAACGAGAGATAACAGTGTTGATCTAATATTCATGAGATTGTCAGAATGGAGCTTGAAAAACACGGAAGCAAACCATCATCATCAGCATCATCCCCTCTTTCACTTTTCACTCTTCCTTTCCCTTGCTGTTCCACCAGGAAAACCCCTATGAAATGCAACAAACTGCAGTTTCATCATTTTCATCAGCTCTAATTTTTGCCTTCAAAATTCAAAATATGGAGACTGGATCCTGGAGATTTTAAATTAGAGAATGGCTGAAGCGACCGGAAGAAATCATGTTATGGGCCATTCACATTGGACCTTACGTAAGTTACGTATCCACCTCCGTAAGGATTTTGAAGCGTATACGTAAAAAGCGTTCACATTGAGTCTCCTCCGTAAGCTCAATTCTTACGTACACGCTTCGTTTTCTTACGTGCGGATGCATTTGGACAAAGTTGAAATGATTCAACTTTTCACACGTAAAAACGGAACAAAATTCTTACGTATCAAACCTCACGTATACGTAAGAAAATTTTTTACGTACGTAAAGTTTTGAATTCAATGTGAATGCGGCATTACATTTACGTTTTATTCAAATGTATCTACAGTCTACAGTCTACAATATGCAGCCTAGACTTGATACATAAATATTACATATAGTTTAGCTCAAATCCTCTGGATTCTTCCTTCTCCCATCTTTATTATGATTATTTTAAATGCAGAACATGAAAAGACTTTCACTGGCTTCAAAATCCTAAACTCGATTCCAAAATTCCATAATTCCATACAATTCCATTGAGATTCAAAATTTTGGTTGCAAGTTGAGATTCCATTGAGATTTGAGAATTTCCCGTAGCTAGAACTACAGTTTCTTCTTCCCGTCTTTCACTTGTATTTTCGTCTTCATCTAGAGTTTAGAGTTTAGAATTTGGAATTTGGAATTTAGAATTGAGAATTGAGAAGAATTTTGGATTTCTTGAGCCTCAAGATTTGAGCTTGGAGTGAATTGTGTGGGGGTGCTCGACTCAATTTGTACAAATCGAGAGTTGATGGCCTCTGCACTTAATCATTTCACATTTCAACAAGAGCAATGGGAATCGCAATGGCGATGGCAGAGGAAGAAAAGTCAAGTCATTAGACATTAGACATTAGGAAGAGGAGAAAGGAATAAAGAGCATCTTTGCACTGCAATTCATAAAACTGAGAGAGAGAGAGAGAAAACTAACTAGAGGCACTAGACACTAGAGTCTAGAGTCTATAGTATGTGAATGGAGTGTGGAGTATGGAGATGGAGATGGCGGATATCTGGGTCAATTTCATCTGTCACTTAGACAGGGTCATAAAACACATTTTTCTCCTTCCGTTTCCTCCCATTCCTCATTTATTTCACTTCATTTCACTCCAAGCTCAAAAATGACTGCAACTGGAAACTGGAATAGTTTGGATTTCTCCTGTAATATTTATACATGCATTGAGCATTGAGCAGATAACGTTAATTCTCTATGTAAAATCCCGATACGGATACCAATAAAGACAAAACTGAGTTGTGAGTGTACAAATGTACAAAGTAAATACTAAACACTAAACACTACGAACTTTGGAACTGTGGACTGTTCCTTTTCCTTCCTCCTCTTTTGGTTTTTGGCTAGTTGACTGGGGTTTTTTGTTTTTGTTTTTCTTTCTGTACTTGTTCATCCCCAGTTTTTTCCCTGTGAATTTTTCAAGTGAATTTTTCACATATCTCCACTCGGATTCCGAGTTGGATGTATAAGTTGGATGTTTCTTTCATATTTGTCATTTTGAAAAGGGAGGAAGTGGGAATAGAAAACAAGGATCAAGATGAAAAAGAAGACGAAGGGAGAGAAGAGGAAAAGGGGAAAGACAAAGACAAAGAGCTTGGGAGAGTTTCTCCATCTCCGCTTTCCGTTCCCATCTAAATAATAATATTTTTATAATCTCCCAGCTTAAAACAAAATACAGTAGCAATAGTAATGCTAAGAGATTCTAGTACTACTAACTACTACTGCTGCTGCTGATGATGATGATGGAAAGAGAGGAAAAGGGAAGTTGGCACATTGCCAAGGAAACTTAAGTTGGACGTCACATAATTTTGACGCCCTTCCTCCCGTTCTTTTCAAAAGGTTCACTACTCCATCCGCCATTCTCCATGCTCCGTACACTTTTCTACATTCATTCAGCCTTTACACAGTTACACAGTTTGGCTTGGTCTGTTAGTTGAGAGTTGAGTGAAACATTTGTAAGGAAATCCGAGTCTACAGTCTACAGTCTAGAGTCTAGAGTCACTACACAACACAAAATTACGATTACAAATACCAAGAGGAATACACGAACATTAACAATAAACAAACAGCAAACAGCCTGTTTTTCTTTCCCCCTTTTCCGCTCTCTCTTTGTCCTTGTCTCTGTTTCTGTTCTTTGTACGGTCAACGGTGAAAATACTTGGAGCTAACAGCATGAAATAATAGGGAGAAACTATTAAAATCTCCATGTATTATGTATTATGTAGATTCTCAATTTGTATGCATAATACACAAGGCACGAGGCACAGAAAAACAAAAACAAAAACATCATGAATAATAATAATTATTCTCGTCTTAATTCTATTGCAATTAAAGGAACAGTTATGATGAAAATAATGCCCATAATAATTTCTACTCTGTTTCTAAGCTAAGCTAAAGAGCGTCAAGAGTCAAGAGTCAAAATGGAAATGGAAATGGTGTAAAATGTACAGTGTAGAATTACATGAGACGCGTGATTTTATTTTTATTCATGTCATTTGCCATTTCCCATCCACAATTACATTTACATATTCATTGCTCCTGTCATTTTGGAATTGGAATTGGAATTGTCATAATGAATATGTGGCAAATGAATTTACAGTTTACAGTTTCCTGCCGAGCTGTCTCAGCTTAAAGTCCAAGTCACAAGTCGAGGTCACTTTTAGAATAATAAAGTGAGCAGAGTGTCAAGATGACGATGACGATGACAATTGGACGAGATCGTGTCCAGAATCCAGAATTATAATCCAAATGCCAAAAATAAATCCGGAGCAAGCACAGCCAAATCGTGGTCAAAATCTAAATCTAAATTCAAAATTGGAAACCCACAAAACGACAACTTATGGGCAGTCTTCACAATCCAAATTCCAAATTCAAGTATCTACAAAGTGAAAGCAAGTAGAAAGTAGAGTAGAAAGTAGAATGTGACTTAAATGTAGCAAAACCAGTCAACAATTTAACAGTTAACATTGGATTTATCTCGGCCAGAGACTTTGAGCTTTGAGCTTTGAGCTTTGAGCTGTGAGACTTGAGACAAGAGTCTTGAGTCGTAGATAGATAGTTACGGCTTTACTCTTTACTCTTTGTGTTCTGTCTCACGCCCCATTTCTCTTCCACTCTTATCTCCACGAGAATCAAATATCAAATATCAAGTGACTAAGCGGTACAAGAAGAGACGGAGCTGGAACTGGAACTGGAAGAGAAGAGGTGGAGAAGGGAGAATTGGAGAATGGAGCTGAAGATGGGCGAGGCAGTGGACGGAGGAAAGTGAAGATAAGGCGTTAATGTCCACGTTCTAATGTTCACTCATTCCCATCTTCAGAGTTCATCTTCATCTTGTTATCTATTTAGGATAAGAATAATTGTACATGTGATAGTCACTGACTCGCTCTATTCCTACTTCACTTTCTCTCTCCTCTTCTCTCCCTCTTCCTCTCTCACATCGTCTCATAACTGTTATTATATTGCCGACTGGTCTATTATCACCTCCAAAAAGAGCTAACGAGCAAACGAGGAAATGGCGGAGCTCCGAGATTCTAGATTGTCTTTTGCGACAAGGCCGAGCCAAACCAAACCCACATAAGGCCAGACCAGACCAGACCAGACCAGACCAAGTCAAGTCAAGTCAAGCCAGGTCGAGCCAAAACATGAGCTTTCTTTTCTCTTATTTTACGTTTACGTTCTACATCCAAATCCAAATCCATCCGTCCAACGTTGGAGCCGGAAATAAAACAAGAACAAGACAAGGGATAAAATTCTTCAACGTCCGCATGTTCCGTGTCCAATGTCCAATGTTTAATGTTCAATGCTCAATGTTCATGACCACTGTCCATTTTCCATGTTCAGGGTCCAAAATCCAACATCCAACATCCAAAATCAGACGGACACATTAAGCCAGTTTCCAGCTTCCAAATTACAAGTACACGTACACGTACCATGTCCTATTCATTCTTGTGTCTTGTGATTTGGATTTGGATTTCTGCGGGAAAAATTGGCGAAGCGCCTACTCAATACTCAACTTCTCTCCAACAATAAAACAACTTTTACTCTTAGTTCTCAAAAGTAGTTGGATGTACAAATCCGAGTACTTACAAGTGAAATGTGCACTCTGTTCTCTATTCTCTATTCTCCATGTTGATATGTTGATGGGGGATGCTTCTAATTTATTTCAAAGTACAAACACAGACGCACACACGAGTGCCCGTTGTAAATCACATTCTTCACTTTCCCCATTTGTCGTAAAGGTGCACGCTATTCCCATGTTCCGATTCCAATTCCAATCCCGATTTTCCACACAAACACAAAACACAAACAGACGCTGAACATCACCCGAGAATCAAAACATGGCACGAATCCTTCCATTAACCCAAATTCATGATCTGTGATCTCTGATCCTTGATTCTTGATTCTTGATCCGTAAACCCCAATCCATTCCAAATAATTTAATGGATGACCTCTTGCCACGTACACAGAAGATTCTAGATTTGAGATTCGAGATTCTAGAATGTAGGATTTAGATACAGAGATTTTTATCTAGTCAGTGTATGAATTTTCTATAAATGGAGAGAATTGTATCATTTTTTCCATATTGTCCTTTAACAACAGGACATGACAAGAAGTGATAGGAATGGATGTGTTTGGTTGTGTTTGGTTAAAAATAAATGTAATTGTGTCTCAAGAGTCTCTTACGGGTTGAAAAAGAGGTAAAAATACTGATACTGATATTGATAAAATGGGTGAAAGTCAGGTCTCAGGTCTCAAGTCTCAAGTGAGTTGTCTTTGTACGTTGTACACTGTGCAATGCACACACTAGAGACTAGAGTTTTGATTCGATTTTATTCGTGAGAGACAGAAACAGAGACGGAGACAAAGAGAGCTGAGCTGAGCTGAGGGTAGAAGAGCAAGATGGTAAATAAATAAATAAGGCGGAATGGTGTGAGAATTGCCGTGGGAGTTGATCATTAAATAAAGAATTTATAGTTTGACATTTCTCCATTTCTGTTTCTCCGTGTGGAATTCGCTCGAGCCTCGAGCCTCGAGTTTAGAGTCTAGAGTCTAGAATCTGGAGTATGAAATGTTGAGTGGTGTGTTGTGTGTTGTGTTGTGGTCTGTTTTCTGTTTGCTATATAAATGTCTGTGTAGTCTCTAGTTTTTAGTTTGACGATCACTCACATTTACACACACGCACACACACTCTCTCTCCTGTGGCCACAGGAGTAGGAGCAAAATAATGTATGAGAGGAGATGGCAGATGCGTCCCTTGATTAAATCAACCAGTCCATCCACCATTGCAGCAGTGAGGCAGTGAGGCAGTCTGGAAGTCAAACAGTTAGGCAATGGAACAAGGACAAGGAGCATCATAATTTCCAAGTGAATTATTTCCTCTTTCTCTCATTCTCGCTTTCTCCCTCTTGATACGTTTCGCGATGTATTGTGCTCCTGTGTCATGTATCACGTCTCGTGAGAGTCATATCACATCATTTTCCACATTCCATCTCCATCTAGAATCTAGAATCTAGAATCTAGATCTCTTTCTTAATGCCAATGTCGATCCGAATGTCGCCCATCTTATCTTTTATCTTACCCTTTATCAAATTTCTTGATTTATCAAAACCCCCAAAAGTCAAAAGTCAAACGCCAAGAGCCAACAGCCAACAGCCAAACCTCAATGGTCAAAATTCAAAATTCAAAATGTACAATTACAAGGCACAAACATGGATGTCTGAGCAATGACGACATGGTGAAATGTAGGCGAGGGGAAGAGGTGAAAGAGCGCGTACCGTCTCTTTCTCACTTTTTAAAGTGCATATTGCTCAATTCTCCTTGCTCAATGGATACTGTGGAAACTGGAGACTGGAGGCTGGAGGCTGAAGGGATTGACAATTGACAACCATCGAGATAAAGATAAAGAATGAAGATACATAAGACAAGGGAGCAGGATGCAACACTGTCAGTTATGACATACGGGAACAAACCACAGTTACAACTACAACCAGAACCAAGCCCGAATTGAACTAACTAGGAGGATATGAGCGGTAAACGGTAAACGATAAACGATAAACAGTAAACAGACCAGCGGGCTCAAACTCGCTCAATTTTCTCTTTCCCTTTCCATATTGACACTATTTGACGTTTCAAGGGTTCCGAGTTCCGAGTTTCGAGTTTCGACTTGCAGCATTCTAAATTTGCTGCCTGGATTTCTTCAATGCTCAAGATCCAATGCTCAACGCTCAAGGCAAAGGTTGTTTGAGTCAGTCTACAGTCTACACAGTCGACAGTGTAGTTTCTTGCCCTTGTTTTCCACTACCTTTCTTCTATAAGGCACTTTGAACAGTTTCTAGTCTACTTCTTGTACTTGTTCTTGTTCTTGTTCTCGGTCTCGGTCTCTATTGTTACCTCATCCTTCATTTAGGTTGTGCCATTTAGTGAACTGGTGTAGTTTGTCAAATTGTCTGTCTATTTATCTCTACCTCTCTTTTGCCATGTCATGTCATCTATCTGGATCTGTCCCCAGGGAATTCCTAAACATTTCCCTACTCAAACAGACAACCTGAACCTCAACCAGAACAAGAACCAGAACCAGAACCAGAGAAATCCAACAGCTCGATACATTGTTAGATACTTTCCTCTCGTCTACATTTCTCCATCCTGTGGTTAGTTTTTTATGAGTTCTTGCTCGCGGATTCTGGTTTCTAGAGTCTAGAGTCTTGAGCAACGAGTCTGGAGCAAATCAAATCCGTCAATTTAAAAAAAGAATAGAGCAGTTTGTTCTTTTTACCACCAAGGGCAAGGAAAAAACCGTGCGTTTTAGAACTATGGCTATTTCACTATTCACTATCCACGTCTCACGTCTCACATCTCACATCCACCTCACTAGCGTAAAATCCTTCCGGAGGAAAGGAGAAAAAAATGTACAATAAAATAAAACAAAAGAACTCTGCTCTCTGTTTATTCTTCTCAAACAGACTTGAGTCTTCTCGAGTCTTGGGTCTAGAGCCTTGAGCTTTGAGTTTCAACTTAAACTTGTCTGTAGTCTTGAGACTCTAGATTCTAGACTCGATGATCATTATGTGAGAAACCTTTTAAAGCATTAGGGAAATTCGATTCGCCGGGTTCTTTTTCTTCTACATTCCTCCTTCTTCCTCTTGTTCATGTTCTTTCTCTTGTTTAGAAGGCAATTACCAAAGAATGAGTATGTACACTGTACACGTACAAATAATTTTCTACTGTTTTCCCCCCTTTTGCTCCTTTTTCTTACCTTTTAACCCGGATCCAGAAGTACGAAACACGAACCGCAAACCACAAAAACCTGTTGGCTGCTGGCTACTGGTTGAGTTTTGAGATTTGAGTTCTGAGATTTGAGATTGAGAGGAGAATCATTCACAACACTAGACACTATTAGACACTAGACACTAGACCCTAGGCGGTAGAGAAAACTGCACAGAGCACGCAGAATTGAAACGAATCAAGAATCAAGAATCAGTTCAAAAGATGCAGTCTGTATGAAAATTTTGGCATCCAAATTCATAAATGATGATGCAACTGTATCAAGTACCTAGTATCTAGTCGTGGAAATGGCAAACATGTGCAATGAAATTCAGCTATAATTCTGCATCTGCATTATAGTTTGTAGTTTGTAGTCATTGATATGCAAATTATAGACATCAGTCACTAGACACAGACATAAACGTGTAATGTAAAATTTGAATTATTTTTTTATCAAGAAACGAGGAACACACAAGGACAGTTGTGTGTTGTGTGTTTGCAATTTGCAATGCACCCTGGCCAGATTCTAGAGACTCGAGTCTCGAGTCTCGAGTCTAGAATCTGGAATCTAGAATCTAGAATCTAGAAGCGAGAGGAGAATGAGAAGAAACCCGATTTTTTGTTTGCCAGTGGGCTGTCTTTTCAAACTCCAAATGAAGAATGAGCTACGCTAAGTTGAGTTGAGTTGAGTTGAGATGACATAAACTGAGCCGAGTTTGGTGCATTCAGTGTAATATATAAGCATCAAATTTCCTTGCACAAAGTCAGTCCGTGAATTTCTGTCTGTTCTGTTCTCTGCTGTTCTCTTGTCTACATTTATTCCACTCCATTCAAATATCAAATGTACTGGTGTATGTAGGTTGTGGATGCATCTGCGTAAAATCTAGAATCTAAAATTTAGAATCTAGAGTGTGCAAAAATGCAAAATGAGGAATGAAAAATACCGTGTGGTTTCGTTTTAGTCGCGGCTGTGGTTTTAGTTGTGGTTGCGGTTGTCATTGTGTACGGATACGGATATGGATATGGATACAGATACCGATTTACGAGTATAAATAAAGAGTGAGCATTGGAAATGGAAGGAGTGTCCATCAACTTTGAGTGTGATTTATTTGGAGAAGCAAGAGGAGGAAAATGGGAGGAGAGCAGCCCATCGCATCTCATCTCATCTGACTTTTCACTTGAAACTTGAAACAAATACGAGGCATTTAAATGTGTACAATCCCCAATGTTCAGTGTTCAGTGTTCAATGTTCAATACACACAGATAAATATTTATCATTGAAAAAGTAGAATGTTTCCATTTCTATTTTCCACTCCTGTTGTCTCTTGTGAGATGCAGTTGTTTTATTTTGTTTTCTTGTTTTTTTCAGGGGTGAGTGACAACCTCCAGCCTCGTGAAAAATCAAACAGTAAACTTTACCCTGGGCGTCTTCAAAATCACACAAGCGTCACATATTCAAAATTCAAAATTCAAAACTCAAGACAACAAATTATATTGCAACAGAAACAGGAGCAGAAACAGAAAGAACGTCTCATCATCCTCAACGTCAATTTTAATCGCGCCTGAGACAAGAGAAAAAAGAAATACGAAAGAGGTCAAATTCCATGTCAAATGAGAAATGAAGAGGAAAAATTGCAAACGACGCCCTCATCAAAGAAATTGTTTTCCTAAGAAAAGTTCCAACCTCCCAGTTAAAAAAAACTTTTGGGCTTCAACAACAACAAGTGCAAAACAAGTATGTGTAAGACAATTAACAATGCTAAATGTTATATTTTAAATCTGGTTATTGGAGTAATAATAATAATTATTCTTCTTGTTGTAAAAAAAATGAATTGCTTCGAAACTCGAGACTTGATAAAAATTTATAATCATTAATAAGATTTACAAGTAAAACATTAAACAGATTTCTTACCTAAAAACTAAAAGTAGGAAATGCAGTAATTGGTGCTTTTGTCACATTTATCCATACTTTGTATTTTATACACATTCCACTTTGACGTTGATGATCACAATATAAAAAAGACTTTCAAAGCCTCTGCATCACTTTTTCATTCACAATAAATAATCAACAATCAACAATCATGACAATTCAAAACGATCACATGACATTAGACATTAGACATTAGACACAAATCTATCTGTCTACAGTCTACACTATGAACCGTAATTCATTTCCCTTTTACCTTCAGCTTTGACACTTGACACTTGACACTACACATTTAAATTCCCAATTTTCAATAGGTTAAAGGTTGAAGGTTGAAGATGATCACAGAAAATACAGATACAACGGGAAATTAGTAGCAAATTTTACTTGAAATTTGCTTGGAATAATAATAATAATAATAAAATCAACAACATTTTCACCCTCCGACAAACTTTTAACTTGTACTTGTACTTTTTAGACTCACATTCAAGATTCAAGCAAAACAGTACGAAGCACCATTGAAACCAAGAACAAAGAAGAAACAACACTCTTAAACTTGGAATTGCCAAGTACTACACTAAACGAGGATATTAGATATTAGGCTAAAATTTTCAACAATTTCTTCTCTCTTTGCTCACATAAAATACACAAGAGTCCAGAGTCCAGAGTCTGGATGGTTGATTAATGTAGAGCACTTTGATGATTTGAGATTTGACCGATTTTACACTCTCGATTTTACCCCCGTTTCGATTTTCGATCTGATCCAATTCAATCCACTTCACTTCACTAGATTGTAGAATGTAGATCCACCGGCACCAAAAACTACACACCAGACGAAAAGTTGGAATTCCTTTCCTATCAAGAATTCAAGGACTCGAAGACTCGAAGACTCGAAGACTCGAGGATTGGAGGATTCGTAGATTCAAGAGAAGAGAAATTGAAGGAGGGTATTTAACTCCAGCAGAGTGACTGTTTCACTCGACGAGAGAATGAGTAAGGCACTGTGAATAATGAGACGGGGATCCAAATCCAAATCCAAATGTCTTTACTCTGTGTAATATTTAATATTAGACAATTCAAACTAGAAACTAGAAACTGGAAACTGGCAATCCAGACTTGTTCTGTCCTCTTGCTTTCTATTATGGTTTGGCTTGTGTCATGGGGTGACGGAGCGATGATAACAACAAGGACGAGGATGAAAAGGAGGACGACAGTGACGATGACGGCGAAGAATGGATATGGATAATCATGATCATCGACGGAGGGCTTGCAAGGAACTGGCGGGTGACTCTCCGGTTTCCGATTCAGACTCTAGATTCTAGACTCTAGACTCTAGATTCTCCTTTTGCTCTTCATCGCTTTCACACAACATTTCTAAAGCACATTCACTATTCACAATTCAGCATGCAGCATTCAGCGTTCAGCCTCTCCACAAAAGCATACAGAGAGGGAGAGAGAAACGGCTGACTTTGACAAGAAGAAAGAAAAGCCAAAGCCAAAGCCAGCGCCAAATCATCCTGTATATTCTCACTCCTCACGATTTGCTATACACTCTACACTATACTTAGCACGTGCGCAACTCTTGAGACAAGATTCTACATTCTGAAACCTCGAATCTGGAATCTCGAGTACAGAAAACTCGCACAAAGAAACAGAGTCTGTAGTTTGTAGTTTGTAGCTTGTAGATTGCAGTTTTTTAGTAAGAGTGGGAAACCAAATTAAAAAGCATGAGAAGAGATGAGGCGAGAAACATTTTTCTTGCTCCTTTTTTCCACAGTTGATCATCAAAATATAGATAAACACGAACTGCAAGCTGAAAACTACGAGCTTTGAGCTTTGAGCTGTGAGTTCTATCTTTAATCTAGTATCTAGTATCTAGTATCTAGCATCCAATGTAGTATTAATCTAGTCTAATTTTTTCTACCTACCGCAGATTATTAAGGAAATGATCACAAGGAAAATATCACATCTATTTCTCCTACTTCACATTTCCTTAATTTTCCTACCTGATGAAGAACGAGAACGAGAACAAGAACAAGCACATGAAGAAAAAGAACATCCTTGTCTTTTTTTGCCTTCTCTTGCAGTTGCTTCTCAACTCTAAACTCTTTCCACTTCCTATACTTTATACTCTATACTTGCAACGTTAATAGACGGAATTAGACGTGGAAATAAATGAATGACATGTGATTCTGATTCTGAATATGATTCCGAGTTTAAGTCTTGAGTCTTGAGTATGATTTTTCTTCTTGCTGTTGAATGTTGAATCCATTGAATTTAGAGTTTGGAGTTTGGAGTTTGGAACATGGAATTTGGATGAAAGTGGTGTGTGGTGTGTTTAGTTTATGTGTAATGTGTAGTGTATCTAAAATGTACACTATTTATTTAACAAGATCTTTGACCCACATTCACATTCCACACTTTACATCTTTAGTTCTTTTTTAGGTCCATACATCTATGGGCCGGTGCATGCTTTTATCCCACCAGAATCCAGGATTCCAGATTACTTAAGGCTCTTTTTCTTTTCCATTCTTCTGCCCTTGTCTCTCTTTCTCTGTGTAATCTGTGGAGGTTTGGCTCGTGAATAAAACAAGGAGTTGAGAGGGGAGGCGGAGGACTCAAATCTCAACTCTCTCGACTCTCTCGACTCTTAACTTTCAACTCTGGATTCTAGATATTCTAAAGAAGATTCAGTGACTATGGAATGAAATGGAATTGAATTGAATGGAATGAGTAAAGAGAAAAGAGTAAAGAGTAAAGAGGGTTGTCTTGGCTACTTAGATTTTCTCCGGATAATCCATGACCCATGCCATGGTCTACGGTCTACGTTGTACGCTCCACGGCAAAATACGAGCTTCGAGGTACAAACTACGATGCATCTAATGTACTACTTGTTCTTGTCGTTAGCTTTCTATTCTCCATTCTTTTTTTACAAGTCAAAGTAAAAAGTAAAAAGTGGAATGTTGGACCTTACTATTTCGTGTTTCGTAGTTTCGTTATTTTATGTAGAATGTAGAATGTAGAATGTGGATGTATAAAATGGGAGCAAAATATGGATATTAGATGGTGGATCGTTTTACATTTTACAGATGTATCCTAAATTGTAAAGGTGAGTTGAACCTTTGTTAAATCACCCTTTTGGATACAAGGATACAAGTCCAGGATGTCAAGTGTGAATACAAATGGTTCATTTGAAATTTGAAATGGATCTGGAAATGAAAATGGGAACGGACTAGTCAACTAAAAATGTGCAGTCATTCGTACTCCATATTCGATACTCGATACACGATCAGGAATGAGGAAATAACCAATAGCAACAATCAATACTGAACAAATTGGAAATCCGTACACTGTACAGAATGCACAACTTTTTTGCATTTAAACCACTGGGACAGAAACTACAGCTGGATAAAACTTTTGTTCACTCATGTCCTCTGACCTGTAAATATTCGCTTCGCATAGCATAACAAAACATAGCGTAGAAACAAGAAACTAAAATCGAGAATCAAAGTGTTCTCAGGAGTTCTTTCTCCAACTTAGAACTTGAAACGGATTTTGCTTTGGTTTTAAATTAGAAATTAGAAATTAGAAATTAGAATTTGGAATTTGGAAGCTCAAAAGTTTCCTTGATCATTCTCAAAACTCCAAGCTCCAAACTTGAAACTCAAATCTCAAATTTCAAACCTCAGAGAATAGCTAATTAGTTACAAATAATTATTGAAAACCATCCAATTATTTTTACATGAGCGTATATTTGTATTTTGGATTGGATGGGATGGGCTTTGAAATTGGCTGAAGACAAAGGCAAAGGACAAAAGATAAAAAACAAGGTAAATCTGGATTCAAAATTCAAATTACTAAATTGACATAAATTGCATTTCCCGGTTTCAAGTTTAATTACATATTATTCGATATTCGATATTTGGTATTTGTTATTTGACATTCCATTTTGGATTTTGGACGGAAAGCGGATATGCGAATTGGATATTCGTTGTAAATTGTAAATGTGTGAATTATCAAACAAGTCAAATTCTCTTCATTTTCTCCTTTTCCTTTTCATCTTCTCTTCTTCTTGAGTCTTGAATGGTGAATGGTGAATCTTCAGTAGTTGGAAGTTGGCTACAGATTTAGCGTTTGGTGTAATTTGTAATTTGTAATTTGTATACCTTCTACTTGTACTTTCTACTCCTAAAGTCTACAGTTTACTTTACATTTTACACTTTACACTGGCACTGAACACACAACTGTGTCTACAATCTACCATCTACCATCTACCATCTACCATCTACAGCCTACAGTGTACATCTTCTCTGGTGCCTGTGTAAATAGATGTTTACAAGAGGAAATTTACCATTGCTTTGGTTTGGTTTGTTGGTTGTAAGTTTTGAGCTTTGAGCTGTGAGGTGTGTGCTTTCTATTATGTATAATTTATTATGTATAATACGTGATGGAAGTCAACTCGATGCTCGAATCTCGAGTCTCGAGAAAACCAGGAACGTCCAAGCTCCAAGCTCCAAGCAAACAAACAAATACTCTTGGAAATTGGCAGTCATCCCAACCCAGTTATCCAATTCCAATTCTAACTTGCAACAGTCGGAATTGGAAATGCAGAAGGAACGGAAGTTTCCTTTCGCCTCAAGGGTGAATTTACATCCCATTTCTTCAATTTTCATTGACAGAAACACGAAGGTAATCAAATGCCAAATGCCGAATGCCGAATACTCGTACCGGATGCTGAATGTCGGATGTCGACTATCGACTATCAAGTATCGAGTATCGAGCATTGAGCATCTAGCATCGAGTGTTTATAAAAATCACAGAAATTACAGTTCCATCCTCGATCCTCGGAGCAATGAACTAACACTTTGATGAACTAATTCTCACTGAGAATCCTAATCGTAATCATAATCATAATTGCACATTTAAAAGTTTGTTAATGTCTTTTAAATTTCATCAATCTAATATCCCATTTTATTTGCAAACAGAGTTCAAAATTCCAAAGTGCGAACAAGTCTCATCGCATCATCCTTTTTATAAGTGGTTCCCTTGTCTTGTCATTATGTAAAATGTAGAGTGTAGAATAGGGTGGTCCGTTTCGCACAAACGTTCGAAAAGTCAACGGGCCCTTGTCTCAAATTGAAGACATACCCA
>JAQGBH010000758.1:0-42937 GCA_034698265.1 Sminthurinus aureus
CGTTGTCTCACATTACCCCAATGTGCACAGACATCCAGCCGGACACGAGGAAAACAAAACTCTGCTTCGCATCGTAAAAACCCAAAAAGGAGAAGAAGAAGGGAGAGCATGAACAAAATTCGAAAATCAACCGTCGTCTCTCTTTTTCTCCGTCTTCTTTCCTCGTGTTCCAATTCAAATCGCTCTCCTTGTCTATCCTCTTCTCTTCTTTTCCAGTCCTTGTCTGTCGTTGTCGTTGTCGTTTCTTTTTCGTCATTTTGCCGGATTCTTGCTGTCTCTTGTCTCTTGTCTCCAAGTTGAGAACTGAGGATTGAGGATCGAGGATGAGTCAGTAGAGACTAGAGGGTCTACTTACGATTAGACTTGATTCACTAGGAGAGTTAATGAACCGAAACCCGGGCATATGCTCCTCTCTCTCTCTCTCTCTCTCTCTCTCTGTCTTCTTTACTTTCCTACACTTTCACTTTTACTTTCACTTGATGTCACATGTTGTCTCCGTATATGTACAATGTACATATGACGAAGAAGGAAGAAGTGGATATTTTCCCCTCTTGTCATTCTCTCCATCTTACGGTACAGAATATAGAAGATGAAGAAAACATGTCATAAGGATGTCTAGATTCTAGATTCTAGTGTCTAGTTTCTAGTGTCTAGTCCGAAAGTCAATGATGAATCAAACTCTTGCTTGATTAAGCTAGAGACTAGATACTAGAGCTGTAGATTGTAGGTTGTAGGCGGTGGGTGTATTAAAAACAGATGAAAACGTTGTACTAGATGTATCAATAACAAATACTGGATTTAAATGCACATGGGACCGGATCCCGGATACCGGATAAATTACACATGGAACAAAGAAGACATGATAAATTTGTGCCTCTGCTTTGTTGAACTTTTGAACTTTGTGTTTCTCCGTATTCCCTCAGATCTGGATTAAATTGGACTGGATTGGATTAGATGAGAATTTGAATAATCTGAATAGAGGGAAAGGAATGGAGATTCAAGAGTTGAAGAGTCAATTGACTCGATTATCCTGCATCATTATCAAACTAGAGAGTAAAGAGTAAAGACGTCTTTCGTGTCTGCATTCTTCATTATTGAGTCTTGAGTCTAGATTCTAGAATTTAGAATTTACTGCCTCCACTCTCGAGTCTTTAGTCTTGAGTCTTGAGAGTCGACATCTCTCATTTATCGACTTTGTTTCTTTCCCTCTCTCTCCATGATGAGCGCAGATCAGAGGAGATGAGATGACGACAGGATATCATGTGCATGTGCATATCTAAATATAAAATATAAGTGTACTTAGTTTGGTTTATGTAGATCTGATGTATATATTGAATACCTTAAGTTTTTTGCTGTCTCTTTCTCTTTCTGTTTCGGTTTGTGGATGGAGGATGGAGAATAGAGAATGGAGAATAGAAAGATCCATAATTTAAAGAGAAGAAAGGGGAAGAGGAAAGAAAGAAAGGAATAAAGTGTGTTGAAAAGAAAGAGAGGACTAGGGATACGGCTAAGGGAAAGCGATAGAGGGGAAAAATGTAAGCGAAAGTAGAAGGAGCATAAATAAATTGTTTATGCATAGAGCATACATACATGTAGCAGAGGGCAGAGAGAGAGACAGTGAGATGCAGATAAGGAGAACAAGAGCAAGAAGACGAAAAGGAAGAAGATGGCTCTTCTATCTTCTTCCTCCTGTACCAGTACACACTTGCCCGATACTGAACTCTTCACCATCACCATCTCTCTCTTTCTGTCTCTTTAGCTCTCCAACTTAAACTTCAACTTATTCAACGACTCCTCTCTCCCTCTCTCTCACTCTTACCTACTTTACTCCTACTCAAGAGTTGTAACACTCTGAACCAAAATGTATCTACAATCTACAACCTACAGTTTACAGTCTAGAACCTAGAATCTAGAATCTAGAATTTAGAATCTACAGAGTACAAAGTGGGAAGAATAAAGTATACAAAATCCAAGTTGCAATGTGTAACACACACGCACAGCCCACGCTTCCTCACAGCTAAATACATTTACATGCATCCTCCTCCTCGTTCGTACCGTATTCACGGTGGAATATGAAGAGTACAGAATACAGATCGTAGAGTGTAGGAACAATAGTGGAATACTTGAATATTTGCAGTTCCTTCCTTCCTTCCTTCGTCCGTCCACTTTCTTCTACACTCTACACTCTACAGTTTACATTTTACATGTAGCAACTCATTTCTGTTTCTATTTCTATTTAGCCTGCCTTTCTTCTCTGTCTCATTTTCATTCTGGTTCTCGTACTCTTGTTACGAGTAGAGAGGACACAAGAGAAGAGAAAAGAAAAGAGGGGGAAGACGCAGGGGGAGGGGGAAATGGATGGCATAGCCTGTCGCTTTCACCATTCACTGTTCACTATTCACAGATACTCCAGAACTCCAATATTCCAGTATACAGTGTAAAGGTTAGAGCCATAGCCGTGGTCATGACTTGTATATTGTATATTGTATAGATACAGAATATGTTTACGGTGAGCAGTGAGGAGGAGGTTGAGGATTGTGAGGAAAGGAGTTGAGTTTCACTGTCTGAATCTGTTGAAATAATTTGTCTCTTTGAATCATTTTGCCCACCCTGTGAGAGCATCTGCACAATCTACATTACATGCCATGCTATGTTGTGTTGGAATCTGTGGAAGCGGAGAAAAGGTCCAAAGGACTTTCCATTTCTCTACTGCTTTCTCTTCCTGTGGCTCTTACTGTAAATCACCCAAACAACAACAACAATCACCTCAAACTCTGCTCAACTCAAAGCATTTCCCCTTCCCCTCTCCCAAACCAGAACCAGAACCAGAACCAGAAAATCCAACATCCAACATCCACGATGCTGGTAATATTCCTCCACCTTTCACCAAACAAAATCCAAATCCAGCCAAACCAAACAACAAACAAACATAGCAAAGCAGTACAAAATACAGACCACATCCTAACAAGGAGAATAAACTCACTCACTTTCTCTTCTCTGTCTCTGTCTCTGTCTCTTTTTACTTTAGTAGAAAATACGCCACAACTACATATAAAAACAGGATGCGGAGAGTAGAGCAGAAAAGAGACAAAAACAAGAGACAACGGACGAAGGACAAATAGGGAAATCCTGGAGATAAACAGAAAACAGAAACACATGTGGGCTCACACATTCAGAATCTAGAATCCAGAATCTACAGCCCATCTTAGATGTATCTGTCCTCTATCACTGATTTCTATTGCCATGTCTTTTTTCAACTCTAGTCTCGAGTCTCCAGTTTACAGTCTGTAGAGTGTTGGTAAATATAGGAATCGACTGGTTGGGTTTGGGTTGGGTTTGGTTTGGCATCAGATCGCTTTGGCAACTTGTCGACTATCCAAATTCCCTCAATGTCTCACCATCATGGAAATCCAGTTCCAGTTTCAGTTTTTTTCCCTAGTCCATTTCACTCACTCTATTTCTTTCACCATACTTTTATGTTGCTTTCTCTACTTTCTCCCTCCCTCTCTTCAATTTGAATGTCCAAGACGAACAAGATCTTAAGCTACATGTAGAATGTAGAATCTAGAATCCGGAATCTGGAATCAAGAATGAAGAGAAGCATGAACATGTGCAATCACCAAACCATCAACTTTTATCACTTTTCACAGATCTGTCTGTGTACACATAGACAAACCAAATACCAAATACCAATGCCAAACTCAAATACACCAGTACAAATACAAATAGGAAGAGCAGTGGATAAATGAACAAGGACAGATTTGGATCAGGACTTGGACTTTACAAACACAAACAAACACAAACAGGCATAAAAATAAACATACAAATGTATACATACTAAACCCCTTTTTCTCTCTTTCCTTCACTTCTCATCTCTTCTCCTTTGCGGGTTGCGGGTTGCTACACAACAAAAACAACATTGAGAAATTGTGGAATTGGGAGAGGGAAACAAAAACAAACAAATAAAAAGGGACAAAATGTAGAATGCAGAGACAGCTCTTCGTTTTAAGCTCTTCTTAAATTCACCTAAAGAAAATCACCAAATCCTCCAGATAGTTTTTCCCAAACCACAACTTTCACTCTTGCTTTCCCTTGCCCTTTTCTCAGCATATTTGCTTTCACACCGTCTACTGTCTGCCGGTGTCTTTTGAATTGAGTTGGGTTGTTTTGGGTTGGATTGGGATTTGAAGGGTTAGAAAGGTTGAGGAAATATTTATCCTCAGATTTTTCCCCAGTCGTCAGTCGTTCCGATTTGAATTTAGATGGATCAAAAAAAATCTCAAAATCTCAGAATCTCGATTCTCAAAACCTCAAATGCTCAAATTCTCCAATATTAGCAGGGTGTATGGAGTGAATAAAATGGTGAGAAAATGGAGAAGAAATAAATTCCAGAGTACAAATTGTCAGTACATATTGCACATTCTATATTCACTTTAGACTCGAGGCTCGAGACGTCAGACTCCATGACATAGTGCGACGTGATACGATAGAGGATCGAGGATAGACGATGCAGCACGTTATTTGAGATGTGATATTGTGATATGGTAATATGTGCATTTTGTCTCGTCTGCCCTGTTTTGTTTGTGAATGGAGCTGTGATTTGATATGTGAGGAGGAGAAATTGCGGAGGGAAATTTGGAAATGGAAATAAATCTGTGCATAAAATATATAAATATAAATATGAAAAATTTGGAACATGTGCATGTGTATTTGAATTTGTCTTGGGGTTTTGGGCTCTTATTCATGTATCTATCTGCAATCCGCAATCTGCAATGTGCATAGAAAATGGAGAGTGGAGAATGGGGAATGGAGAATATAAAATGTATGTGTACAAGTTTTGGTTTTTTCTTTTTGACAGGATTGGAGAGGATGGCGAATGGAATGAGACGGGGATCCTCACGAACAATCACACTGCGTATCAGGTTCACACAGACTTTCTCTATTTCTCTACTTTTCCACTTTCTCTATTTTTCTCCCTTTATTTTTATCAGTCGTCTCCATTTTCATTTTTTTACTTTTTTTTGTCTTTCACGTTCTCTTTGGTTCTTTCTCTTCCTCTCTTTCTGTCGTTCTTTTTATCCATTTTTCACCCGTTTCTCAAGATTCAAGTAGCACCCAAATATTCAACCAGCCGACCAACAAGAACAACCAACAGCTCGCTCCAGCAGCAGCTCGTACACTCATACACTTTTTTCTCTATACAAGTTTTTCATAAAAAGAAGAGGAAAAGGAGACGACACTTGATTTCAAGTTTTTTCTTGTTTTCTTTTCTTTTGTTTTCTTACACTCACTTGTCTTGATTCTTGATTCTGGATTCTCTTGATTCTCTTGATATAAAGTTTATGTGTGACTTGACTTTTGTTGACTTGTGAGTTGACTTGGATTTTTTTTGTTTTTTTTCTTCTCCTTTTATTTCTCATTTTGATTCATGCAATTCCGTGGGATCATCCAACCAACCAACCAACTTTGCCTTTGTCTTTGTCTTTGACTCGGATTTTGATTTAACTACAAACAAACAACAACAACTTGAACACAAAAATCCATATTCACATCCCATGTCAATCTCAACATGCCAAACAAAATGGAAATGGAAATCGGTATCGGTATTACTCTTGACATGGCGTAGGTCACGGGACTGGAGCCATTCACAGTCTACAGCTTTCGAGTTGCAGCAAAAAATGGTGAGGAAATGATGAAAAAACAGAGGAAAATTCACATTGTTGTATTATAAAAGAATAGAACTCACATGGAGCTCACATTACTTTTTTATCACTGTCCATAATATTTGTTTATTTTGTCGCTATATTGTTCCAGTTTTATTATCATATTCATATCCATATCCATGTTCATATTTATATTATTGTTTGATATTTACGAGGATTTCAATTTGCGACAAAGGCAAACTTTGTCGTCATCCCGTGTACAGTGTACACTGTACAGTGTACAGTCGTAATTCTAATTAAGTATCTGCAATAATAAATGTCTGGAGTCTGTAGAGTAAAACGTGGAAAGGGCAAATAGAGATAAATATGGCGACAAATGTAGCATAATTTTTTTATGAAATAATGGAACTGTAAAAGAAATGGAAAATAATCTTATTGTAATTAAATGTAATTATACAGACTGTATACTAGATAC
Organism: Sminthurinus aureus; assembly: GCA_034698265.1. Lineage (NCBI taxonomy): Eukaryota > Metazoa > Arthropoda > Collembola > Symphypleona > Katiannidae > Sminthurinus > Sminthurinus aureus. The sequence continues at coordinate 6,139 of JAQGBH010000758.1, forward strand.
TAGAGAATAGAGTACTTTGTACCATAGTTTCTACACACATTTGTTATATTTTTTCAGGGATTGGCGAAGGACCGTACAGCAAGGAGAGCTACTATTTTGTCACACTGCGAGAAGGTGAGTGCAAAATTTTTGTGTGATAATTGTCTCATTCCGCGTTGGCTTGGGACGGTACACTCTACACTCGTGAAGTGAAGTGAGTCTACCGTAAAATCCTCAGAAATTGACCAAAGGACTCTTAAATTCCGACCCAAATCATCTAATCATCTCCAATTTTACCTGTACGTTGTACATGTACTGAAAGGTATAGCTTGCATGTTGTACAGTTGAGCGTATAGTAATTTCATTGTCATTGTCATTGTCAGAGGAAAAGGCAAGGACAAGGATTGTGCATATGAGATAGCAGAGAGTAGTTTGAGTAGAAAAATGTTCATTAGCGTTGTCCTCCTCGAGGACTCGAGGGTATGGAGTTTGACGGTATGGAGTATGGAGTATGGAGCATTTAATACGGAGTGTGGAGCTAAATCTAAATAAATAGTAATGATGGTCATTATATTTTAATTCCTAGTCATTTATCAGACAGTCGGCGACCAAGCCAAACTTAAGCAAACCTAAGCAAACCTTACGGTAGCTTCCAGCACTTGACACACCACACTTTTTCCTCCCATTATTATTAAGAACAATGATACATGTTGAAAACTCTCTGGCTATCTCTCTCCTTCTCTCTTTTTCTACCTTCTTCTCATTTAATTTTTACTCTTTTGTACATGGTACATATGACCAATGTAAACTGTAGACTATATTAACACTTTCACTTTCCTGCCCAGTGCACGTCCACATTCTACGTTCAAAGTTCAACATAATTTACCAGGACCGTGGACTCTAGACTCTCGACTCTTCGCTCTTGACTAGCGACACTGGATTTTCCACTCTAGACTCTAGACTGTAGACTCTGATGCGTTAGCTGGAGCAGGAAGTGCTAGTTGCTTGGACCAAATAATTATTTGAGCCTTCTATTATTAAAATTTACAATTAAGTCTGGATTTTTTTAGTTTTCTAGATTTTCTAGTTTCTAGATTTTCCTTGATTCTCCAGTGGAAAATGATTCTGTAGTGTGTATTTGACTGTGTATCAGTTGTATGGACGGAGAACGGTGGCGTGGGGGAGTGAAAATGGGCAGACGGAAATTGAGTGGTGGGGGAGGAGAGGAATACATAGATGAAGAGACGGAGGTGGATGCGGAGGTAGAATAAAAGAAGGGAGGGAGAAAGAGTTGAAATGAAGAGAGTTCAAGTTAGTTGGAGTTGAAGATGGATAAATAGTGAAAGTAGTGAAAGTACGGTGTAGTTTACTATAGTTTGCTCCGGTTTGGTATGGATGGCTGAGGAGAAAAGGACGGAAAAGAAGAGGGGTTTTATAGGAGAGGAGAAGAAAGGGGTATTGTATGGTGAGTAAGGTATGGTATGGACCTGAAAATGAATGGGACAACTTAGGCCATAACTAGTGTCTATGTGTCTAGTGTCTAGTGTCTAGTATCTTGTGTCTACTTTCTACTTGTACTTTCTAGTTTCTAGTTTCCAGTGTCCATGTGTGTGTGTGTTTGTCTCCCTCAGACTTTCTTCTCCAACTGAACGTCTGAACTGAAGATGAAGATGGTGAAGAGTGTAAATGCGGAGGAAAGTCCAGTTCCAGTTCTCTGTTCTCTGTGCTCAGTGCTCTGTTCAATTGGGTTGGGGAAGTGGAAGAGAATTAAGGTTTGAAAATATGAGGACAGGGCAGTAACTTTTTGCCTTGCTTTATCATGAGACTCAGCTCGTCGTGATAAATTGGGAACATCCATTTCTCTCCTTTCTCTTCCCTCCATTCTCCATTCTCCATTCTCTCTCCAGTTTACAGTCCACTCTGTACAAACAGAGAACACACATTGACAAACTTTCCTTTTCGCTCCCCCTTTCTCCTTTTTCAGTCAGTTCAGCTCAACTCACATCTCACTTTCATCTGACACTCCCGACCCACTACAGTATAAAGTATAAAATCCTAAGTCCCGAATCTTCAATCTGGAGTCTAGACTCTAGAGCCTTACGTACACATCCGTACCTACACTTTACACTGTATATGTATATTCAGATGAGGATGAGGACGAGGATGTCCTTGTCCACTTCTCCAGGACTCCAGGAAGCAGCCCTAGACTCTAGACTCTAGACTTATACTGTAAAAGAGACGGCGGAAAGGAGAAGAATCTACAGATCTCACACAAATCCAACTCAAGAGAACCGAGTTTCAACAAACTGAAACTGAAACTGGGACTTGAACTATAAAGACGCTGGTTTTGGCTCTCCGACTTGAACTCAAACTAGAACTAGAACCAGAAGAGCAGCGACAGAAGGAGGATGAAGGAAAAGGAAGAGGAAGAGGACGAGGACGAAAAGGAGGAGGAGGAAAGAAAGTGAAGAAGACTTAACTCAAAGTTCTCACAACATTCTCAGCCCAATAACTTTGTCAATGACAAGAACAAATTACTCAGTCCACCAATCTTCCTCCTTCGTCCTCCGTCCTCCATCACATCACACTCGGATCTATTTATTCCTTAACTATATTTATTCAATTTACATTCAGGACCCCTACCAGCACCCAAACACACACAAACACAACATCATCACAACCAAACGACAAAACGACAAAACGACAAAACGACAAAACGACAGCCAGGAGCAAGAGCAAAAGCAGGAGCAGAACAACAACAGAGACAGCGAGACCCACCCGCACCACAAAAACCCTCAACTTTAAGTTACATCTTCCTCAGCTTTCTCCTCATGTCCAATAACTATTTCCATTTTCCATTTTACTACTTTCTCCTCACTTCGTATATTGGTATACCGGTATACCGTGTTTCTCTGCACTCTACAATGAGGCGATTACATTTTTCCTCCACAAACATTTTCCTCAACAGCAAGAAGAAGAAGAATGAGACAGGAGACGCATCTACAATCTACAAACTGGAATTGGAACTGAAACTAGAATCAAATCAGAACGAGAAGTGAAACTTGAAATCCCTTGGAATCTTGAAATCCATCCTGAAGGCGAGCGAAAGAGCAAGAGAGAGAGAGAGAAAGATGTAATCAAATCAGTCGATGCATTCTTCATCCTTGTGAATTCAACTCGGAAATTCCTATTGTTGCCTGACACTTTCCCCAATCCCCAATCCAGAATCTAGAATCCAGACTCAGACAATAGCCACAAATCTGGATCCGGATCTCAATCTCATCCTCTCTCTCTAATTTACTTGTTGCGACGAGACGCACTCTTCTCTTTCGCTCTTCCTCTGTCTTGTATGTATTTTTGTATTCTCTCGTCCAGTCCGTTCACAGGGCGGACTCAACTGGATTGAATTCCAGTTCCAGTTACAGTTTTAGCTCCAGTACATTGACAATTGACATGTTTCTAAAGCTCCTTCTTCCTCCACTTTCTTCATCAGATTTGTAGATTGTAGATTGTAGATATTTAATTAAAGGAGCATTTCCTCAACTGGAATTTTAAGCCAGAATCTTGCGGCTGGAGAATGAAAAGAAAATATGTCAAATTTTCCAATTTCACATGTATGAGAGAATGTAAAATGTAGGGAATTTTGAATCTATTTGTATGCAAAATATCAAATACCAGTGTAATCCTCATTCCTCACCACGAGATGAAATCCAAATTGAATCAAGTCTAAACTTGTAATATTGAATATTGAATCCGTAATATAATGTCACTGCGTACAGTATACAGTAGCGATCATAAATAAGAGGACAATGGTCATCTGCTCAATGAAAAACCACATACGGTAATTGCATTTCTATATTGAATGTTGAACGCAGAATTTCGAGTTTCGAGTTTATCTTTTATCTACAACAAAAGAGGAAAATGTGAATACAAGATTCTTTTCACTTTCACACCTTTGAATCTTTGAATCTTTGAAATGTGGAAATTTTGAAACTGAATAATAATTCTACAAGATTTATTTGTATTGGACCTTGCCCTCTCAAGATTCAAGTTTCAAGTTTGAATGGCGAGTAGCAAATAGTAAATGATAGTCGAATGTCGAGTGTCGAATGTATAGTAAAAAATAAAGAGACAAGACAGAGAGAGAGAGGGTGGGTGGGCTATTATTAGATGACGGATGAGCTCATTTCACATTTTTATCCACAGTCATGCAAACACAAACAAAAATACAATGCAAATATTTTTATTTGTTGTGGGTTACAGATATTCATTTATTACCGTGAATCTTTTGTGTCGGATTTCCTCTGTTTATTATTATTACTCTTGCTGTTGTTGTTATTGTTATTGTTGTTGTTTTGTGTGTGAGTGCGAATGCGATGTGGCTGGGAGAGTTATGACTCACTGTGTACATTTTATATTAATATTGCTACGGGATATTGAGTATTGAGAATTATGATTGAGGCTGAGATTGGAATCGGAATCTCATTGTAAATTGTTAGTGAACACTGAACACCGTGTGGAAATATAAATTTGCTCCATTCCACAAATTCCGTATTCTATTTCCTTTTTCTAGATTCTTGCTTTTCGATACACAAACAACTTGTACAATGTTCCATCTACTTAGGTTTATTGCCGAGGAAGATTTTGCATTTTATTTTTGGATTTATTCACCCACTCAAGACTCAAGGCTCAAGAGGAGAAAGGAAAAAGGAAAAAGGAGAAAGGGAAAAGGAGAATTTATACAAATGTGTATTGGTTCAAGTTGAACCAAACTGTGTGGAACTGAACGCACATTACACACCACACAACACAATAGAACACAACACAGGTTGATTTGTGTCCCGCATTTTACTGAGTGTGGATTGTGGATTGTGGAAGAAACCCTGAAGAAATGGAGGAAGCAAGTCTACAGTCTACAGTCTAGAATCCAGAATCCAGAATCCAGAATCCAGAGTCTAGAGTCTAGCTAGTTTTTCAATTCCAATTCTGGTTCGAATTCAAATTCAAATCCACAGGATTATTCCAGTTCGATTATTTATTTCTCAGGGTTTTTTCCGCCTCTTTTTTCCTCCACCCGCCATACACCATACACCATTCACCATCCACAATAGGAATTGTAGTAGTAATAATAATATTTTTACCCTATTGGCTCTACTCTCTATACTCTATATCCTTCTTCCTCCGCTGAACTTTGAACACTGAACATGGAGAAAAATTCTAGAATCTAGAATGCATAGGAACGGGAAGGTCGTGCTGAGTTGAGAGTTTACAAATGGAACATGGAACATGGAGGATGGAGGATAAGAAAGGCACTGGGTTAAGATTTAGATCCAGATCTAGATTCTAGATATTGCTGGATGCTGGATGCTGAATTCTGGACTCTGTGCTTTCCATCTGTATTTGTAAGTATAAAGAATGTGGACTGGAGACTGGAGACTGGAGACGTTTAGATAACCTGGGGAGATGTTTTTTTTCTCTCCCTCCCGCCAAGAAGATGACTACTTTCTCCCACTTTCCCTATCAACATAAACATGGCTGTGGAGACACATTATGAGCGAGTAGAATTTTTAATGTACAATGCTCAATGCATATGACACATTTTGCATTGTGTATTCTGCATTCTGATTGGAAACAGCAAACAGCAATCTGAACTCGCAATCCGACTATTTTATGAATAATCCTTTTTGATCAATCCTCAATGCTCAATGCTCAAATAGAGCAAAAAACATGAGAACGTTTAACATTTCAGAAATGAACCAAACCAAACAACAAATATTCCCTCGAATCCACATGCTGACATCCTGGTTACGGAATTCCAGTTGAAATGATAAAGAATAAAATCAGGGGACAATGTGTGGAGTACATTGTCCATTTTGTACATGTTTTCCAAAATCTCAGATTCAAACTCAAAACTCAAAGACTCGAAGACTCGAAAACTCCGAAATTTCCTTGTGAATGAATACGCAGTTTCCAATGTACACTGTACACTGTACACGCACATATTGACGTTGAGTTTGTCTAGTTTCTAGTTTCTAGATTCTAGTTTGTAGTTTGTAGTTTGTAGTTTTGTCTGCAACTTCCCCACAGGGTGAAAGCTACTTTCTTTTGACGCTCCAATAAGTTCCCTATAAGATGAGGATGAGAAGACGACATCCTCAGCAATACAGAGGCGTCGACGAGTAAATGCATATAGACTACAGACTACAGACATTGTGTCTTGTGTCAGAGGGATTTCAAATTTCAAAACCCAGTCAAAAAATCCAGTCAAAATTCCCAACTCAAAACTCGGCCCAGTAAAAATCAGAGTCAAAGTCAAAGTCAAACGGGAGCCAATACGGACAAAAACCGGAACAACAAACACAAGACGTTTTTGAGTTGTGACTGTGGATGTAAAATACAATATACAATGCACAATGCACAATTTAACATTCACTATGCTCCATGCACCATGCTCAATGCACAAGGTACATATTAATCGTTGAGACTTGAGACTTGAGACTGGAAACTGGAGAGTGAAATGCAGTGCAATGGAATGAAACGAAATGAAAAGAAAAAAGTGGAGAAAAGGGGAGAGAAAGTGCACGGTCCAAAGAGTGAGGGAATAAAACCAAAACGATGAATGTTGAATGACTACAAGGAGTAGAAGAAGACTAAGAAGAAGAAGAAGAAGACGAAGGAGGAGGACGAGCTGGAAACGGGAAGAGGAAAGCATATGTGAGTGTTTTGGCATGTGGCGCCAAAAAATATCCCCAGCCACAGAACAGAATGGAAAATAGTAAAAGCGGCAATGAAAAGCAAAAGGCAAAGCACCATCATCATTTCATTTTACTCCTGACTGGTGCATAGACAAATATCTTTATGTACACCAAACACACACATATATATACATAAGGACAAACTCTATCCCGCTTTTGTACACTGTACACTGAACAAACAGGCCACATTCAGAGTCACAGTCACAGGCCAGGAAAACGAAATAGAAAAGAGGAAGAAGAAGCAGTCGTCAGTTTTTCCTTGGGCACATCCCCACATATTATTATTGCCCATCATCCTCCTTCACCATTCACCATTCACCATTCACCATCCCATCCACATTCAAAAGATCCACAAGAATTGTATACCGAGGAACGAGGAACAAGTTTCGAGGAGCCGGAGTCGAAGTCGGAGGGGGGAATGAAAATGAAAAAAATGAAAAAATGAAAAAAGAAGAAAATGTCGAGAGAGAGAGAGAGAAATAAGGAGTATTATATTATACATAGAGAAGTAGAGGAGAAAGGAAGGAGCAACTCTTGCAATTTCTCTCAACCGGATAACTTGAGCCACTTTTCTACAGTTCCAGTTCCAGTTGTATCTTCAGCTCTTCGTCTTTGGCTTCAGCTTCAACTCCCATTTACGACCGAGACTTTTACGGCTATCAATTCCTCCGATGCAATGTATTTTGTATTTTGTATGCACTACCCTTACACTTTTACTAGTACTAGTATCACCATGACCACCAACATTCAACAACCAACAGTAACATCAACAGCAAGGAAAGTAAAAGTAAAAGCAGCAAGGGAAATCCACGGCTTGAAAAATTATTATAGATCCATGTCTTGAGTCTTGTCCATGATATAAAATATAATATAATAAAATTTAATATCTTGTGTACACATTTTATAGTATAAATATTGTACATGGGCATTTATATGTAAACTCCTGTAGAAACTGTATGAATTTTGTACCGTTTTTATACCGTCCTTTTGTCTTCTGTCTCTTGTCCTCAATTTTCCCTATGCATGTTTTATATTTTGTCACACGTCCCAATTCCAATTCCAGTCCCAGCCAAAAAGCCAGCTCCAAGTCTCAACATTTCCCTAGTTTAAATTTTATACTTGTTACAAAATATGTATGAAATTTGTATGAATGCATATGAAATGCAGAATGCAGAATGTAGAATACGGAATAGAAACTAGAGAATATGGGGAAAAGGGAACATGTTCCTTGATTCATTCAGTTTATTCATTGATTCAGTCAGTCAGTTTCAGCTTGAGGATCGTCCGAGCACAAAAGCTCAATTAATCCCAATTATGCTGAACAATGGAAACTAATCAATTATTATTATATGATTTTCTCTCCCCTCAAGTCCCATTTCTCCCTCATTTCCCTAATTTCTACAGCCCTTTCACTTTTCCCACTCTTCTCTCTCTCTCGACTCCAAATTCTCTCAATTCTCTTCATTATATTACATTTCATTTTCTTGTTGGCCAAAGACCCGAAAACTGGAAAACTGGAAAACTGGAAAACTTGGAGCATGGGGAGAAATGTCGAGTGTTGAAGACTGGAGAGTGGAGAGTGGAAACTTGTAAAAGTTGTGATGCACCAAAGTTACACATTACAGAATACATTATGCATGCATTAACTCGACTCTCGACTTGCGAGTCTCGAGACTCCAGTACAAATGAATGAATGGATGGATGAATGAATGAAGCTCCTGTTTAAGAGTTTTCCTTTTCATGTTCAAAAGAAATCAAATCAAAAGAGATGGTGAAAAAAAAGAAATGAGCTCGTGTCTTTTTTCGTGTCTCCTCCCAATGCATATTGAAAATTCAATATTCAAATGTTCAAATATTCAAATATTCAATATTAATTATTAATTATTCGATGCAATGAATTTAAATGGGAGGAGGATGAGTAATAAATAATGAATGTTAATTACCTAGCTTGAAATTAGGAAGCCTTTCATTGGGTTTAACTTGTAGATAAGTAAAAATGATGATGGTATTGATTATTGATATTGCTGGTTTGGTTTGGTTGATTGATTTGGGTCCGTGTCCTTTTAAAATTGAGTTTACTGTTTACTGATAAATGTGAGAATCACAATGAGAGGAATGAAAATAAAAATAAAATTTAAATTTGAATTTGAATGCCAATATGAATGCGAATATTTGAATGTGCCTATAAAAATTGTGTGTTTTGATGCGTAGTACCTGAAGGGAAGCCGATCATCACGTCAGCCGTGAATACGAGTTCGTCCAAGATCCGGCTCACATTCAAACCGCCGCCCAAAAATACCATCCATGGGGAATTTATTGGCTACCGACTTGCCTACCGACCTCGTGAGGATAAAGCATCACATTTCATGCAAGAAATCTACCTACGAGATCCCAACATTCAAGTGAGTCCTACATACTACATACTACATCCTACAGCAAGTAAAAGTAAAAGTAGAACAGATCATAAATAACTTGTCTTCCATTCCCCATTCTTTTTTTCTTTGACTTGGCTTCTTTGGTTCAAGTTTGGGAAATATAAAATCTCACATGAAATCACACATCACCAATTTTTATTATCCACCTCCAACTAGTAGATTCTAGATTCTAGATTCTATAAGATTTTGGTTCCTTCTCTTTCGTCTCTCGTAAAAATGGAGATGGAAAACGAAATGGACTTTCAATGTTTTTTACGATGGTTTTTTAACAATTTTTATTACAATTTTTATAGTGGATTTTTTATTAAGTGGTTCATTTTTCTTTGTAATTTCTTTTCCAGAGTTTCACCATAGACAATTTGCTGACCTACACACAGTACCTCGTGTCTCTCCAGGTCTTCAATCCAGATGGACTAGGTAAGAACATCAAATTCAAACTCAAAATCAAAATTAACGTTTACCAATAACCTTCACTAGGATTTCAATCAAGTCTCGAGGCTCGGGGCTCAAGACTCAACTACAAGTCAAAAGTTGGTTCAAACTCGGTATAATAATTAGTATTAATGAGAAGTGGGTAATTTGATTACACCTCTGCTCCTGAATCTGACTCTGATTTGACAAGAGTTTCTGCCGTTGATCTTCTCAAGCCTCAAGTCTCAAGTGTGGATTCTAGATTCTAGATTCTAGATGCTGAATTTGGTACAGATAATTTTGGATTATTTATGAGGATATGGGAAACTCCTATTTCCACTCAATCCGGACAATAAATTAATCCAGTTGGTGTGTTTCATTAAAGTTTGTGTGTAATGTTCATGTTTATGTTTATCTCTGCATAATATATAATGTATAATAAAACTAATGTTGTTTGTTTGTGTTATCCGCAGGTCCGTCGACGACAGTGGCTGTGATTACGGATGAAGGAGGTGAGTATTGAGTAATTAACTATATTCTGTGCCATTTTGAATTTTGACAGTTGTTCTGGTTAATTAGCAACTTCATATAGGCGTAGGCGTACTCTTATTCATAGTCGTAGTCATATTCATATTCATGTTTGTGTTCAGATTTCGGTTCTCTGAAAACTTGCTTACAAAGACATTTCAACTTTTCACAACTCACCTTATCAAATTATATTCGTACCGTGAATAGTAAAGCTTGGATTTTCCTATATGTTTTCCTACATCGAGCATAGAGCATAGAGCATAGAGCCAAAGGTAATTTTGATGGTGTTTTCAAGGTAAACAGGAGCTCTGTACCGTTCATGTTTATGGTTATCGCATATCAAACTCCATACTCCAAACACCATACAACGTACACATGGAATGCATCTATTTATCCATGAATATAAATATAAATATGTTGCATATCTCCCATCGATAAATTATAAGGAAGTGAGGATCTCGCGTCTCGGATCTCGGATCTGCTTGCACATTCTCGATTCTACATTCTAGATTCTAGTGTAATGTAGTTGTAGTTGTAGTTTGTACGGTCGTTAGCTTGTGGTTTGATGTTCTCCGTCTCTCTCACTCTCACTTTCTCTCTTTGAAATTTGTGATGTGGTGAGATGGTAAATGGTTTTGGTAGTGGCGGAGTTTTCCCTCTTTCTTTCTCTTTGTGTGGATGTGGATGTGGATGGGCCTCATCTTCATCTTCATGCTCTTGTTGATGCTGCTACTGCTACTGGTTTTGATGCTGATGCTGATACTGATGTTGATATTGATGTTGATTTGGCGGAGATGGAGGTAGAAGCCTGTAGACTGGAGACTGGAGAAAAGTGGAAAAGAGGAAAACGGGAGTTGTTTTGGAGGATGTTCCAGCGGTACAAGTTTTTCATATCTCGTCTGTTTTGACTACTCACTACTCACTCCTTGTGGTCCGTGTACTGTACTGTACTGGAGTTGGAAGATAAGCAAGTAAAAAGTAGAGGAACGGAACTGAAATGGGAGGAAGGAATAGAAGGTAGAGTGTAGAGTGTAGAGCATCGAGCCTAATAATACATAAACATAGGTTAAAATCTGGATATCAACAACTCTGGATTCTGAATTCCCACAACCAAGATGTAACATGCATCATCTATGTATTGTGTGTACTGTCTAGAGTGTAGAATGTAGAGTGTAGATATTGCCGTGTTTTTACAAGTTATGTATGTTGTGGCTTTTAGCTTCCAGTTCCAGTTCTAGTTCCAGTAGTACTGGTGAAAGTTCTTAGTCAATGTACATATATCTATGTATGTAGATGAAAGGTCGAGTGAGTCGGAAGATCTCATACATATTATTATTACTATTATCAAGTATTGGAGGAGCTGTTTTTGTGTAGGCTACCTCCACTTCCCAACTCAATAACTTTGATTTACTTTCCACACATACGAACAATTTCTCATTCTGCTTCTCCTTTCAGTTCTGATCCTGGCTTGTTCGTTTCTTTGCCTTTGCCGTTACCGCTAGCGGTAGTGGTAACGGCAACCTTTTTTGATAACGATTGTTGTTGGTGTTGCTGTTGTTGTTGTCTATTAGACATTTACATTCTACATCTATGTGTACATCTGAACATTGACTACTTTGTGTATGTGTGTGTTTGGATGTGGATGTAGATGCAGATTGTACAAAGTATCACGCATTGGGTTGTTTAGAGTGTAGAAAGTAGAGTGTAGAGTGTAGAGTGTATGAGAAAGGGGGGAGTTTTGATACGTATTTATTTATCTTTCCTCACCTCACCAACAACATCTTTTCACCACAGCCTCTTCATCATTATTATTATCTACATCTTCATTACTTCCAACTTTCTACTTTCACAACAACTTTCCAACTTTCAACCCCAACAAACACTGAAAGGGTATTTCAAATCATATCATATCACAGTCCTACTCCGAGTCAATTCAAGCCCATACCATACCATGCCAGGCAGCCAATGCATAGAGAGAAAAGTGCCGTATCACTGCAGATTTTGATAAAATAAAGTGAAATGAAATAACTGGGGAAGAGGAGAGGAGCAAACTACAAAGAGCAAACTATGAAATATTATATTGTACATTGTACAAGAGACTTGAGAATATCAAATAAATAAATATTAGATGCGAGTTTGTGTCCGTAAATTGTCGGAGCCAAGTTGAGTGTTAGAGCGAATTCAGAATTCACAACCAACATCCACTCCAGTCCCATTTGACAATATACTCAACGCTCAATGCTCAATGCTTAATACTCATTCATCGCAAGATTGCAAGAAGCAAGTGGTATGTACAAGGTAGGAGGAACAACGAAGAAGGAGGAGAACATTAAAAGTCACAAGTGAGTGCAGTGCAATTGCATTTGTTGGTTGGTTGAGGCTCAGTTTGGTGTTGGTGAAAGGAAAAGTCGGTGTCAGTTCTTGGACGCGGTCCAATTTCCAATACACCGACCACAAACAATCCATTGACAAGCTTCTTTCTCCATTTTCCATTCTCCATTCTCCATTCTCTGCTATTTACTCTTTACTCTCCGCTCTGGTCTGGAGTAGATGCTTAATGCAAGCAACTACACAAGTGCAAGCAGAATTCTCAGCTCTCATTCTTCATTCTTCATTACTGCCCAACCAACATTGAACATCCAGTAGACAGTAGACAGCTAACAACCAGCATGATGCTCTTCATTGTACTCTATTCTGCTGTACGAATGCTCTTTCTTTCCAGTCACTCAATGAAATTCCAATTCCAAATCTACGTCTATGTTTTTGTCTTTCTCTGACTCCTGATTTTACGTCCAGGTCCAATTTTTTTATCTCCATCCCTCACAAAAAAATACAGAGGAGCTTCAAAATGAGATGTAGACGTTGCATTCAACATTCTGAAAATCAGAAAATCAGAATCCGATTTGGATGGGGATTTTGTTTCAAATTTCGAACCCGGAATCGGAATCAGAATCAGAATCACATTTAGATTCCATTAGACACATGATATGTGATAGAAAAGCATTTGTACATTGTACATTTTGTTTCCAGATTCAGTTACAGTCTCCATTTCAGGTTCTTTCCAGTTTCTCCAGCTTCTCCAGTTTCAACTCTCCATGGAAATTGGGATTTGGATTTGGATTCGATTTTCTCTACATGTTTTACAATATTATATTACATGCAATTCCACATGTTGTATTTCTCTCGGTTGTTGTTTTTGTTTTTGCTGTTTTTGTTGTTCTCTTTCTCGCTCATAATTATTTATTCAGTGTGTGGTGTCTGTTTGTGGGGGGATGGAGAAAACTGAGACCGACACTGGAACTGAAACTGGGTTTTCAGAAGCGCAGAACAAATACAATAAATAGGAGGAGAAAGTAGAAGCGACTGGAGTGGGAACAAGGCTACACTTTGTATTTTGTATTTTGCATTTTATATTGTAAACTAGAAAATGTACAATGGAAAGTGGAAAGTGTACGGATTCTGTATCTGAATATTAAATCTCAGTTTGAGTTTCCGTATTCGTTCTGGATATGAATCTTGTTCGTGTGGCGTTTTGTTGAGTTGAGTTGTTGCTAGTTTGCAGAAACAGACCAAGAGAGAGAAAGAGAGAGAGAGAGAGTTTGAATTGTGGATAATAAATGCATAAGTTAATTCTTCTTCTGGTTGTTCTTCTTCTTGTTTCGTCTTTTACCGTGTGGACCCTGGTTCGTGAATCGTGGACTTTAGGCTGAGGACAGTTGGAAGATGGAGATGAAGATCATGATGAGATATGATGCGAGAGAATCTAGAATCTAGAATCTAGAATTTAGAATCTGCTTATTTTGCTTTCTGGTCTGCTCTCTCTCTCTCTCTCTCTCTCTCTCTATTGTGCGTGTGTTTTTTCCCATGGAAAGTTGTATGATGTACAAGGCACAACGCACACATTGTCTTTGTCCTCTTCCTCTTTGTTATGTTTTGTTTTGTTTGCTTGTGGTTCTTCTTCCCCGTTTCCCTGTTTCCCTGTTTCCCGTTTTCCTCGGGTGCGTATATATTATATATTTTATATACAATATATAATATAATGTATCTGTGTGAGGTTCGAGTTTTTCGAGGTACATTTCATGGAATAGAATTGTACAGTGTACATTGTAGAAATGTGGATTTTCTCGGTTCGGTTGTGTTGGTTTGGGTTGGGATTGGTTCGTTAGTATGGAGCATGGAGTATGGAGGTTGAATTGTGTGTGGATTGTGGAGGGTGAGTGAGTGTGAAGATCCCAAAGGTGGGAGAAAGATAGAACTGGAATGGGAATTGCAATTGGAATCATCTTAGATAAAACTGGTTGGTTGGTTGGTTGGCTTGGCTTGGCTTGTTGGTGTTGGCTCTTCTACTTTCTACTGGACTCTGGTACGTGTCGAGTGTCGAGTGTTCACTGTTCAGTGTTCAGTGTGCACGGAGCGAGTCGACTCGAGTCTCGAGTCTCGAGTCGAGTGTCTGAAATACAAGAAATAATACAGGAATACATTATATCATGTGATAGTCACAGTCAAAGTCCTCACTTCACTTCACTCCTCTTCACTCTTCAAACTCCAGACTCCAGACTCCAGCTTCGTGTTCCGTATTCCAGAATCGAGACTCTAGACTCTAGACTCCAGTCCACTACCAACATCACTACCAGCTGTACCGCACCATATATTACGGTATATTGAATGTAGCGGTATTCCAGTTCAATTCTAGCCCGAGTTTTCCACTTTTCCAGCTTTTCCAGCTTTTCCACAGTGAAAACTCTTGAGGATGTACAATGGGCAATGTTCAATGTACACTGTATAATACATAATGGATAATATACTGTGATATAGCCCAAGGCTCCTGGATCCTCGTTCCTCGTTCCTGGATCCTGGATAACTTTTCTCTATACCTATTATATTTATACAGTTATGATATAACGAGAATTCTAAATTCAAACTTGCAACGAGGGAAGTGCATGTTTTCTTATCTTCACCCTCAACTTCCCCATTCCCCATTTCATATGTAATATGTAATATGTAAGTTCATCCAGGATTGGGGATCCAGAATTTTCTCTGTGTTTATCTGTATGCACGTTGCACACAGAGGTTTGTGTGGATTTATTATGTATGGTTTGTGTGTATTATATTTATATGTATGAGTTTTTTTGGACGAGTCGTATGATTTCCAATGGCAATAGCATTATATTGGAATGAGTACGTGATGGGCGTAAAATATTCTGGATGTTGTCTCCTTCTCCTTCTTCTTCCGTTTCTTCTCCTTTCTCCAGCTCGAGCTTTTTCACATGGATTCAAATATTAGACAGTACGCTGTACACTGTACATTGTATACTTGTGCGTATTACATATTTATATAGAGATACAGAATGGCAAAACGGTTTGGTATGGTTTGGTTCTGCCTATGCCGATCGATTAGCTTCTCAGAGGCTTACATCTTACATATTCCATTTCTGTTTCCATTTCTATATAAATATAAATCTACAGTGCAGTTTGGTTCAGTTTGGTAGGCGAGAGAGTGGAGAGCAAAATGTACAAAATGTACAAACTGTGCGAGTACATGCATAGAATTCTCAGGCTTCTTCTTCTTCTTCTTCTCCTCCTCCTCACTCACAAATGCCATCCATTCCACTCCAATAAATCTTCACACACCGTCCCGATCCATATAAAATATAAATACATGTATAATGTATCCACTATCTACCACTACCATCCAGCATCTACCATCTACAGTCCACAGGCTGAAATCCATGTGTACACATACAAAACATTCGGTTCATACATTTGCTCCGGTTTATTCTGTGTATAACTACTTTATAGTCATTTCCTTTACGGTGTACGTTATTCAGTGTACAGTGTACAGGGTACACGCACACGCGTGCTATAGAATCATAATGGTCTTATATTAACTTATATATTCTCCACACTTCACAAAACACACAATCACATCAAAAATTCATGCTAATTTAATTTATTAGATATTTCTCTCTCTCTCTCTCACTCTTTTACACTCGCTCCTTTCTTCCTCTTGTCTTCTTTGGTTTTGGATCCTCTCCTCTTGTTTTCTCTTTCCCCTTTCTTTTATGATCCGATATCCGATGCTCGATGCTCGGCTATTTGAACAAAAAGACAGATAGCGGGGAAAGAGAGGAGAAAGAGGAATAAATGAAGGGATGAATGGATGGATGGATGCATTGCATTTTGCAGTCCAATCCAATCCAAACCAAACCAGTCCAATCCAATGTAAGTATTTTATAGTAATTTGGAAACCATAATGTAATATAAAATATAAAGCAATGCATTTCATCCGAAATGGCAGTTTTGTTCTCATTTTCATTCTACTCTTCCACTTCTCCAATATATATTCTACATTCTACATTCTACATTCTACATGATCTCAATCTCACCGATTCGCCAAATCTAGAATGCAGAAAGTATGATAAAATCCAGAATTCATGCTTGATCTAGATTCTAGATTTCCAATTCCATTCTTCATTCTTAGTGACTCTTCCTTGGACTTGAATGCTTGGATTGCATGTGGGATGTGGTGGATGGAAAATGGAAAAAATGCAGATGTGGAGTGGAAAGTGAAGGAGAAGGAAAGATAGTCGAGATTCTAGATTCTAGATTCTAGATATTTTTATTATGTCTAAATTACGGTTTACAGTCTATAGTGAATATGTGGAGTAGGCACAGCTACATGTACATATAGATATGGATATATTTGTTTGCGGAAGGAGAAAGAAAGTGAGTGAGCGAGCGAGGACGAGGGCAAATTCAAAGTGGAGGACGAATACGGAGACGAAGAAAAGAATTATCGTTGGTGGGTGACATGTCAGCAATTTCTTTCTCCTTCCTCTTTCAGTCCTCTGTCTTTTTTTTCTATGGACAAATCAACAGGATAAGTCAATAATAGATATATTCTACATTCTACTCAAGCACATTGTATGCACTATAACTACTTGCATTTTTACTTTTTACTCCTCAGCTCTGAGCTCAACTGAACTCTGTGCTCTGAGTCCTGAATCCTGAGCTGAATCGAGTTGAGAGTTGACTTTTACTTTTCTTTTTTGTTCTTTTTTCCATCCATTTTTTGTTTGTTCCAAATCCACATCCAAAGTTCATAACTCATAAAATATCAATTTTACCATTTCTTTACTTTATTCTCTATAATCTATAATATTTCTATATCATATACCATACACCATACACCATACATAGAGTACAGAATATAGATGGACGAATAGACGAATGAGTTTTGGTACAAAATGTAAATTACAAGTTGGAAATTAACAAATTCGGAATAAGAACAAGAACAAGAAGGAAATGAAAAGGCTGGAGACTGGAGACTGGAGATTAATAAATAAAAAAATGTTTAATTTATTATACATGACAGTGGGCTAATCAATGCACTCGCTTTTATTCCTATTATTATATCATGTGTATTATATATTGTGAGTGTTGTGTGTTGAATGCTCTAAATGTATTTTCCACAATGTCTTACATAACAACTACGCATAACGCATTGGCATTACGCATATGAGCAAATGCGGAGGAGGATGGAACATGGAATATAAAATATGGAGTACGGAATATGGAATATGGAATACGGAATAGAAATTACAAGAAAAGAAAAGAAACGTAAAGGAAGAGAGCGAAGAATTATTGGTAATAAATAATGGATATGAATTTAGCTAGTAGGTATTATTATTCGCCGCTTCGGCTTCTGACTCTCCTTTTGCTTTATACTTTATGCTTTATGCTTCAACGTTCTTTATTCCACATTCTACATTCCACATTCTACATTCTACATTCTAGATTCTACAGCAATAGTAAATAGTAAGAGGCCACCGAAATTCTCCTAGTTTCAACTATTCATTCTTCATAACAATTAATAGCCCATTATTATTTAAACTACTTTTTCAAAGCTCATTTTGGATACACACACACAGTCATTCTCAATATTCTTTCTTATGGATTGTGAATTGTGAATATTGGTTTTGGTTTTGGTATTGTCAATTTTGATTTTTAATCTACTTTAATAGTCTTCCAAATTCCTTAGTCAGAATTCCGAATTAGAACATTTTTTTAAAACTAGAAACTACAGTAGACAGTAGATATTTAGCTGGAAGAAAGGAATGAATTTTGAATCCGAATTTCCAGCATAAACCACGAAAAATGTCCACTGCCCAATTTCTAATGCATTTATCGTCACACCAAAAATTGAGCTGAATGCTGGATAATAACAATAGGATGGATATTACATGTTTGAGTAAATAAAGTATGATAATATAATATGTACAATATTGAGCATTGAGCCATTAGCTCCAAAAGTACATGCACTAGATATTAGACATTAGATATTGGACACGCAGAGGACGAGGCCAAAAGAGTCGAGTGTCAAGTACAGAGCAATGTACAGTGTACACAAACACTGAGGCGATTTAAATGAGTTGGGAACAAACGGTCGTTAAGCTGACAATTATAACGATTATTACGCTCCTCATCCTATTTAAGTGAGTGATAATAAGGCATGTGGTTCATATGGCTTTCCTCTAATGTTTTTTATACAGCATAATAATATATCCACAGTCTACAGCACACAGCATTTGATATGGGATAATGCATCAAGAATGGAGAATGGGGAATTGAGTATGGTATTTTTGTGGTGTTGTGTTGGTCTCTAGTCTCCTGTTGACTAGGGAGGGCTGGAGGCCATCTGAAAGTGGATATTGCAAGTAGAGAAAAGAGTGGAGAGGAGGAAGATTGAGGAGACGGAGATAGATGTAGATGTTTTACTACACTTTTTCAAACTCCAACCAAATGGGTGGAATCAATTCTACTATGTTCAGTGTTCAGTGTTCAGTGTTCAGCTCAGCTGAAAGGGAAAGTGTACACTATACACTATGTATTATATACTATACATAGTGTAGATATTAGATAGATGTATACTCACGACTTTTTTCTTCTAAATTCTACGTTCTACACAGTAAATACTACATAGTGTCAGTCACTCGTACGCCGTACATCCACCGTCGTATATTCACAAGTATGCTTTTACGTGCACATGTCATATGTGTGTAGAATCTAGGATCGAGAATCCAGAATCTAGAATCTAGAAACTAGATATAGTCACAGTTCACAGTACATTCTCTTTTCCTCCAAGCATCAACAATAACATTCAATATTCAATACACAATGTATAATACTTGTGTACTCTGTAGGTAGTTACTTTTGCTCATTCTTCGTCTTCTTCTCTGCTCAAATTCTCTCTCTCTTTCATTTACTATTATTATTGGTTCAGTTCAAGTTGAACTGTAGACTGTAGGCTGTACACATGGAAGGAAGAGGAAAAGTTACAGCTTCAGCTCCTTCCTCACACTTTTAACTTTGAACTCATAAATAAATAAATAAATTACAATTCTCAATTTTAAACACCAATATCAATACAAATCAAAATATCGACTGAATATTCATTCTATTTCTTTTAAATAAATCAAGTAACAAAAAAGAGACAAATACACATTCGCTTTTTTGTTCGTATTCGGATTCGCTTTCGTATTCGCATTTGCACATACACTGTGTAAAACTGGTGCAGACCTGAGTTGAGTTGAGTTGAGAGAATCCAAAGTGGATCGATTCACCGATTCTTCTCCAAGAGAGACGAGACAAGATCGGACCCGAAAATGTACCGATATCTACATTTCACACGACCGGAACATTGGGATCAAAATTGAAATTGAAATTGAGATCATAAAGTAATTTTTGGCAGTGACAAATACTTATTTAATTAATTAACAAAATGAAGAAATTGGTGGAGATGATCAAAAATCTAAAGTAAATTAATTAGTGCGGAAACTGCACATGTGTCATTAACTGGTCAAGACTGTCAAAGAATGGCTATGAAAATGGATATGGAAATTGGACAAGTGCTAAAGTTTGACAAGGGTAAAAGCCCTTGTTAAAGTGTTCAAAACTGTCAAATTTTCCATTTTTCCATTCATGTGTAATTTGTAAGGTGTGGGTTTTGAGTTTTGATTATCCGTGTTTAAAATGAAGGTGACAATGGGGATTTTGGACCAACGACAGTCAAGTCGATCTCGGCCTCGGTCAAGATGGTCCGACTTTAATTATTCTCTGTTCATTTTAATTGTCGGTGTGGAGATTGTGTGGGTGATGGGTCGAGAGGGGGTCATGGCCAATCATCACCATAATTCTAGTGTTCGTTCTAGTGTCAAAAATACCAATGCCAATATCGGTGTTGATGTTGATATTGATATCGGTACAAATAACAGTGGCAGAAACAGTGTTCGTTCTAGTTTGTCCAATGACAATGACAATGCCAATGACAATACCAAGCATAATATTCTCAGTACTAGTCCTCGACATGATCATCTAGAAATCCAAAGAAATCCAGACGACTTAACACCAGGTTATTATTATTACACAGTCCATTCCTTACTACTTTTTATTTACAATAAACAATAATATATCCTTAATGTACTTAGTATTTTTATCAAATTCAAATTCAAAATATTTACAATTTACATGCATGCTGCTTTAGACATTAAACGTACATGGTCTTAGGTCACTCACATACAGAGTATAGAGCACAGAGTAACTTTGAACAATTAAATCATGAATTTAAATTGATCATCCTGGAAATGCTTAACCTTGACTCAAGTTGGGTTTTCCTGTTTAATTGTCTATCTACATACAATGTACAAGATTCAAATCATTTTAAATTCTAAATGCATGTAGAAAAATAAGTGTAGTAGATTCTAGATTCTAGATTCTAAATTCTAGATTCTAGATAAATAAAAGGCAGGCAACTGTTTATTTAACATAAATAAATACATGCATAAAAGTCAAAAGTCATACTTGTTAAAATTCAAATAGTGTAGTTTGTAGTTATAGATTACGAATCATAATATTATGTTTAAACACTCAGTTTTTTTATCTGCCTTGTGTGTGCAGTGTGCAGTGTACAGTGTAAAATGTACATTGGATATTTATAACAAGTAACAAGAAAGTTGCCTTAGTCGTTGTTCGTTATGAACTTGGTGTTTATTATCTATACATATTATTTATTGATATTTGGTGTGTTCTTTGAAGCTCAGATCTCAAAACTCGAAGCTTGAAACTCTTGTGTCTTGTTTCTTCCGAGTTGTGAGTTGTGACTTGTGAGTTCTTTTTGACACCTCAGTGTGAAATAAGAAACAAGTAATCGGGACTGCTAATTACTTTCCAAATTACAAATTACATGACTCAAAACTCAAAGCTCAAAGGAAAACAAGGTGACAAGTGACAAGAACTCTGTACTGATGAAAGATGAAATGATGAATGCTTGTCACCTTAAACCTTAAGGAAGTATCACTCCCAACTCCTAACACAGGACTTTTTCAAGGATTTCCATAAAATGTCTTAGACACACAATACAATACACAGTACACATGACGTGTACGATACAGAATGTAGATTGTTTACTTTAGTATAGAAAATAGAAAAATAGTAAAAATCCTATTTGTGTATTTACTTTTTATTTATCTATTTATTTATGAGCTTTCTGTTTTCTGTTCCTCTCCCATTTTCTCAACATGTGTGTATTGAACATTGAATATTGAATACACTGTATTGTGTATTGTGCATGGATAAGGTATAATGGATACTGGATAGCATTCATGTGTAATGTGTAATGCGTATTAGACATAAGGTATTATTTTTGTATGTGCAATGCTCAATGCTCAATGCTCAAGCGATATTTCTGGTTCATCATGATGATGGTTGAGGGGTGACTCATTCCTAATTTAAAATTTAAATAGAAAACACACGTACTAAACATAATAATTATGTTAAATATTCAATATGCGAATAGGTGAGGTGCGGAAAAGAAAAGTCATAAAATTGTTATATTTTTCTGTAGCTTTTGTCGGGTTTCTATTTAATTTAGTCTGTCATCCTTATTCTCAGTATTGTCTTTTTATTTCTCTGACTATTTAACCTCTAGATTCCAGACTCTAGACTCTAGACTCATGATGATTCAATTCTTTAAATTATTCACCTGCAGAAAAAACTTTGTGTATGATGTATCAAAGACCACAAGTTAAAAGTTAAAAGTCTCGAGAATCTCGAGAATCTTTTTCTCGATAAGTTTCGCAAAGTGTGGAAGCTAAAAGGAATTGATGAGCTAAAACCACTAATAGTCACTTTGATTCTGACTTTTTCATCTCTATGTTGTATGTTTTGTACTTTGGCCATAATTTTTTAAAAGGGCAAAATGGGAGAAAAAAGTTTTGAGCTCTCAATTCTCATAGCTCAATGCATCTAAAATCTAAAATCTAGAATCTAGAATCTAGAAAATGTACATAGTTATAGATTCCTCATGCTTGGTGCAGCACTTTTTTCTCTCTGTAAGTACGACTGATATTTGCCATGTTTAATGTTCAGGGGCTCACAAGTCACAAGTCACAAGTCGTCGTCAGTGTTCAGTGTTCAAGATACTGGAACTGGAGGTGTAGATAAAAATAGAAAAAGGAGCAGAAAAAGTTCAAGTTCCAAGTTCCAAACACCAAGCACCAAATAATATATTATACCCGTCCAACTCAACTGCATACAATATAAAAGAGAAGACGTATTGGTTGACAGATGGAAAAAGACAAGGTAGAAATAAATATGGAGAAAAGAGAGAGAGAGTTTCTATGGTGCGTTTTTTTTCTCCATGCTTTATGTTCAACTACAAAATGAATGTACATATACATTCTGCATTCTACATTCTACATATGTGCAGTAAAAATACGTTGAGTATCCAGTATCGAGCATTGTAAATTGCGTATGTACATGGAAGTGGTGGTGGATCTTTTGCTTCTAGTCTTCTACTTTTAGTCTAGGCTTCATTTTGGACTAGTGCTTTGAAATTTAAAAGTTTCAAGCATTGAGTTGAGTTCAAGATCCAGATAAAAATGGGAGACAAGCAGAATCCATGGTATAAATATGTCATGTGTGCATATTGCATTTATATAACAAGGTATGTGATGTACAGTATTAGTTGAGTTGGGTTGAGTTGAGCTGAGCTGAGCTGAGTCGAGCAGATGTTGAGGAAGGCTGGATGGAAGATGAGAAAAGAGCAAAGGAAATGGAGGAATGGAGGAAGGGAAAAAGTAAATATGGAAGATGGAAGGTAATGTAGAATATAGCATGTAGAATAGACATCCATAATCCATATACACGATGCATTTGGATTTAATATTTAAGGGAAATGGTGGTTGTCTCTATCTCTCTAATCTGTCTACATGTAACATGTACAATGTACAATGTACAGTTTTGACTATTGGTAATTGAAAAACCTTTATGCTGGTTGGTTGTGAGAGGAAGTTGTCCATGTGGCTGGATGCTCAATACTCAATGTCCAGCTTTCAGAATTCATCCTTCCACAATCCAAACTTGTTCCTTTAAATTTCAAGTCTCTTTCAGTTTTCAACTTTGGGAGCATGCAGCATGCAGCTTCATCATTCATGATTCATGAATGAACAAAACTAAATACTAAATATGTACTGTCTATATTAGACACTAGACATTATTATACATATATTACGTAGTGGTCTACAGTCTACAATCTACAATCAATAGAATCGTGTGGTTGTGTATTGTGTAGTTTTGTGGATATTTTGTGTGGGTGTAGAAAAATGGACATGCTACACATTGTACCATATATTATATATTATACATTATACGTTCAGCATTTGCAGCATTCAAACTTTTTCATTTGTACATTGTACATTGTACATGTATATTTTTCCATTTCCCTTACCATTTACAATTTACCATTTACAACTTACAGCAATGACGGACGACGGCACTTTTGTTCCTGTGTTAATAGATAAAAGCTGAAGAAAGAAGAGAGCAAGGACAAGGGCCCGATTCTTCTTTTCCTTCTTCTTCTTCTTTTGGCTCTTATTCACTCCACCCAATTTCCAACTCCAACTCCAGCTCTAGTTTTAGTTCTAGTTGTTGCTTTTAAATGCATATTGAACTAAAATAAGGATTGTAAATTTTTCAATGTACTTATTCTTCTCCTTCTTTGCTTTCATCATTTCGTGAGTTTTTACTCCATTTTTTCAACTCCTCATGTTTGATGTTTCAGAGGAGTCTAGATTCTAGATGCTAGATTCTAGACTCGAGTCTATAGAACTTGTACTTGGCATTTCTCATTTAGTTTAAAAAGTAAAGAGTAAAGACAGAGGGAATCGAGAATCGAGAGTCGAGAATCGAGAGTCGAGAATCGAGAGTCGAGAATCGAGAGTCGAGAATCGACTGCCAGTTGGATCTGTGATTACAGTTACACTTTCTGTCCTATTTGGACTTTACAGTTTAAAGAGTTTGGAGTTTGAGTTTAGAATTTGGAGATTTCCAGCTCCTCAATGCTCAACATTTCCACCATCAACTCGGTTTTTGTCCTCTTCTTGCCATATATTTTTTTTCCTTGCTTTTCGTTTCCTTTTTTTCCCTTTTAGATTGCTCTTGCTTCAAGTCTAAATATTTCCCTTGTAAAATGTGAGTAAAACGAAGAGCGTGCAATGCATCCTCGCCTTCTTCTTCTTCCTCATCCTCGTAAATATACACCCACACCAAAATAGCTAGTTATTTTGTTAGTTAGCTGTATTTCTCATTCACAGTCTCAAGTCTCTAGTTTCTAGTCTCTTCACTCCTCACTTTTTCTTTTCATCAACTCCGGTACAACTCACAAGGCACAAGAAACAAGGCACGTGTAAATGTCTGAACACATTGAGAATTGAGAGAGATAGAGAGTAATAACATGTAATACTAACTAAAAAATACTGATAGAGATGATAATAATGATGCAGAATATGGAATATTATGGAAGACTGTACTTTTTTTCCACATTCAACATTCGTATTTTGTATTTTGTACACACATGGAAATATCACCAAAAAAAATGTAGTTATAGGTGTCTTCTTGGTCTGGGTTCCTCATTGAAAAAACTACATGTTATATTTGTACATGGAGAGAAACGTTCTTAGTTACATACTTACACCATACATTCGTTGTACTCTGTACTCTGTACTTTGTACATCGTCACTTTAAAAACTACAGTAAAATGCAATAAATGTGTGTAAATAAATAGAAAAATGCATTCCAAATTCCAAATCCATTCATTAATATCAATCAATGGTTAATGTGAATCCATAAAAATTACATTTGACTTTCGAGTTTTGAGAATTGAGCAGCTCATAATCATAAATCTTTTTCAGAGGGAAAGGAAAATAAATTAAATGAAAATTTGAATCCAAATCCAAATCCAAGCACAAATAAAATCCGTAGGCCTAAAAAAATGAAACCAAAATATTCTGTGTAATTTAAATAGGCACAACTGTCAAAATTGGAAATATGAATGAAAGCTATAATATTAAACATTTAAAAAACATGTATTTTTATGAGATAAAAAATTAAAATGATTTTGTGTTATTTGATTCACAGTTCCGACAAAACCGGGAAATGTTAGTCTACTCTGGGTCACAGATTCAATGTTAGAATTATCATGGACGGAACCGACGAAGCCAAATGGGAAAATTGAGGGGTATCGAATATATTATATGCAGAATAACTTCACGGGGGTTGTGACGGTCAAAGAAGCTCTGCCGCAGATGAAATTTGCACTCCCAGATCTCGGTAAAAACATACTTTTTTTTAGTAAACAAACAAAAACAAACAAAAAAAAAGAATTTTTATCATAGAATGAAAAACCAAACAAACGAGAGAATCAATGATGAATGATGAGTAAAATTCAGAATTCTTCATTTGGAAATATATTTGTTCCTAATTATTGATTATTTTTGTAATTTAAATTTGTATTTGTATTTGTAATGCAGAGGCGTATACAGAGTACAAAATATGGGTAAAGGCTTTTACTTGGAAGAATGAAGGGGATCCATCGGAAACAATCAATGTGAGGACTGATGTCCGAGGCCCTAGTCCACCGAAAATCCTCAATGTCTCCTGCCTCGCTGAAGATGCCCTGTACATTCAGTGGAGTCGACCCACAAAATTTTACAACACCATTGACTTTTACTACGTGGACTATCGGTCGGAGGAATGGAGGGATTTTGAAGAGGTATATTCTCTACGTGCCTCTCTTAGCCAGATAAATAGCCTTTTCTCTTAGCCCAAATGATGGCATATTTTCTTAGCCATAGTAGTAGCCATTTCTCTTAGCCAGAGTATTAGCCATTTCTCTTAGCCAGAAAAATAGCCACCACTTTGAAAATTTCTGTAATGGCAAATTATTCTGAAAATTTTAGGTGGCAGTTGCCGCTCGATTTGACCTACTCGATCAAGCCATTTTTCTACCAAATCTAACCACAAATGTCATGTACGAGGTCCGAGTTCGTGGTGGGACGAGGAGTGTTTTTGAAACGGAGAAGGTGTACAAAGGACAAGTTTCGGATTCTCGAAAGATTTTGATGCAACCAAATTGTGAGAAGGCTCGACTCACCTATAATTTGCCAAGAGCGTCTAATGAATTCACACCAACGATGGTTGCCATCTCCGTCTGTGCGTCCTTTGCTCTATTTCTACTTCTCGTTGCTGTCGTTGTCTGGAGGTACAGTTGCTTTTTTATCATACATGAATAAATACACCTGTATAAGGTATATAATTAAAATGGATAAATAAAAGTATAGTATAGAATATTATTATAGTGTCAAAATAGTGAAATAAATATTATTTACAATTTACAACGTAATAAATGTGTATTTTCTTCATCTTTTTTTCTGTAGACGTTGCTTTCAAGGTGAATATTATTACCTTGATGATCCGTTCCGGGTCAACGTGGGAGGATTAGGATGGGAAGGAGACTCGGGTGATGAGTTGAAGAGAGCGACACCCGCTCACCTATTTCCAAAACATGTCGCGGAACTTCATGTGGACAGTGACATTGGCTTTTCAAAAGAATATGAGGCCATTCAAGCGAGCTGTGTTCAAGAGGAATTTGCCGCTGAACTATCTCAACATCCTGAGAACAAACAGAAAAATCGATACTTGAATATTGTTGCTTGTAAGTATACACTAGACACTATACACACGTCTGCAATTGATACATCTATAATCTATTTATGCTCAAAATATCTGAAAATATCAACCTTTATCAGTATTATGAGTTTTTTACAATCATCATTTTATTTTTACTTTTACTTGTGTTTCTTGTTCCATAGTCCGAATTTCAAACTCAAGAAATTTGAAACTCTCAATTCTCAATACCACCATGAAAATAAAAATAAAATGGAATGAGTAATAAAATAAAATAGAATAATATTATTAGAATGAAAAGGGGAAGAAAAGAAGGGACTCAACCATACAGATATACATTTATCGATACCTCGAAACATTTTACTTTAAAAACAATATTTTACATGTATAGTTTTTCAAATGGGAAATGTGAATGCACAATTTTCAATTTCACAATTCATTTCACAAGTTTCAATGATATGAGGCAAAAAGTTTAGATATACACTTAACACTTAGCAGTGGATATCCAAAAAAGAAAAATGAAAAGAAAAGTATAGAATATTCCTTATTGTTTGGCATTTCTCGCCTCATGTTTTATTCATGATAAATGTTATGCTGATCGAAATTCTCCATCTCCCCAATATTTTTTAGACTAAGTATTTAGATATGTCTGTAGCGCTCCATCTCATTTGGACTAAATGTGTAAAGTGTAAACACTAAAAAGTATATACGTGATACATACATAAATATATTGTATATGTACAAATAATATATTATGGTTGATTATTGATTATAGTCTTAAATTTGAAATGTTTCAATTTTCAATAGTCAGTATAAAAAGAAATTGCAATGTGGATTTTTTTGTAGATGCTCAATGCTCAAAGTTTAATATTTTTATTGTCTTTATTGTTAAACAGACGACCACAGCCGGGTACGACTTCAGCCGCTTCCTGGACAGAAGAAAAGTATTGAATATATCAATGGGAATTATATTGATGGATTTAGAAAAGCTCACGCTTACATTGGAACTCAAGGGCCATTACCATCAACTTTTGAGTAGGTTTTTACACCTCCTTAGAATTTACTTACACAATGAACATTGAACTATGAAGCTTGAAGTTTTGAAATTTGAAATGGAAGTGATTAATATTGTTAAATATTTGAAATGTTTAGAATTTTCTGGCGGATGGTATGGGACAATGATGTACATATTATTGTTATGATCACCAATCTAGTGGAGCGAGGAAGGGTAAGCTTATTTAATTTTTATTCCATAATTGATACACACATTTTGTGCCCAGTTGAAGAAAAATTATTAAGGGAAGTTTGCAAGTTTCTAGAATAATTATGTAATAAAAAATCCTTTTTTAATTTAATTTAATTTAGAAAAAGTGTGACCAGTACTGGCCAAAAGAGGGTATGGAAACCTATGGAGTTATTCAAGTGAGACTGGTGAAGGAGGACGTGTGTGCCACGTACACTGTTAGAACTTTTGTGATTAGACATATTAAGGTACGACAATCACAATAATAATCATTGATCACTGTTCATACCAAATTCAAATTATATAATAAAAACAATACATTTATAAATACTTAAACTTGTTTTTTTTTTCTCTGTATTTTTTCCATGTAGTTGAAGAAGCAGAAAAAGAAGAAGCAGCCGAGTTGTGAGAGGACAGTTTATCATTATCATTATACAAACTGGCCGGATCACCTGACTCCGAGTCATCCACTTCCCGTCTTAAGTTTTGTGAAAAAGTCTGCGGCAGCTAATCCAGTTGACGCGGGCCCAATTATTGTACACTGCAGTGCGGGTGTAGGTCGAACCGGGACGTATATAGTACTAGATACGATGCTGCGACAAATCCGAGCAAGAGGAGATCTAAATGTTTTTAGTTTTCTTAATCATATTCGTAGTCAGAGGAATTTTCTAGTGCAGACTGAGGAACAGTACATTTTTATACATGATGCACTCGTCGAAGCTATTGAAAGGTAACAAAAACAGTACCAACAAAATTAGTTATTAGCATTCTTCTATTTGCTTTCAAAATTTCAAAAAAATTTGAAGATTTTGAAAATTCAAAAAGCAAACAATTATTATTTCATGTATTTATTGTTCTGTCACGATTTTTAGTGGAGAGACGAGTGTAAATTTAACTTATTTGCCTCGCTACGTGCAAAGTCTTCTTCCCATCGGAGGGACTTATGCTGATGAAAAGTCGGACGTTTCTAGTCTCCTTGAAATTCAGTACAAGGTGAGAATTTCGGAAATTTTCATCCACAATCTACAAATTACAATATGTACAATATAAAATAACTTCTTCTTTGGTCCCGTTTTCTACACATTTATAATAATTTTGTATGACTGTTTTTCTTATTTATGTATTCCAGTTGGTTACACAATTCACGCCGCAGGAATTTCATTTGGCTGCAGCAATGAAGTCATTCAACTTGACAAAGAATAGAAATCTAGACTGTGTATGTACGGACGCTTACCGAGTTCTTTTAACGCCCAAACCTGGTAATTTCCGCCACATTTTAGCCTTTTTTTTTCGTTAAAAAAAGGCTAAAATATGCGAAAAGTCATATTTTCACTTTTTTTTCCAGCAAATCAACATCGAATTTTGCAAAAAGTCATAATTTAAGCTATTTTTTTTACTAAATTTGTAAATCTATTAACTTTTTCCAGGTACTGAAGGCAGTGATTATATCAACGCCTCATTTTTACCAGGTATTTTTTAAACAGTTATCCGATTTAATGGAATTTGATTTTTTAAATGATAAGAATAGGATTTTTTTTATGGAAAATTAATCTACAAAAATTATCGTTCATTCTCGTTCCATAGGTTTTCATAGACTGCAAGAGTTTGTGGTGACACAACACCCATTTGAAAGTACAACGATAGAATTTTGGCGAATGCTGTGGGATCACAATATTCAAACGGTTGTTGTTTTGAGTGCCGTGGATGATGTAGAATATCCTCGATTCTGGCCAACAGTTGGAGAGGATCTAGACCTCGATCAAATTTGTCGTGTAAAACTTCTCCAGGAGTCAGACAGAGTAGGTTTTGTGCTTCGTGACTTTTCTATCCAGAGTCTTCAAGATGACTATGAGCTCCATGTTAAAATGATCCAATGTTCTCATTGGCCACATCACTGTTCTAGTATGCATATCCAGAATAATATGGGTAATATGCACAGTCCCTCCGCATCTTCCGCATCCGTCTCCGTCTTTGATCTCATTCAATTAGTCCAGGAATCAATCCGGGACAATAATACAAGTAATTCTAGTAATTCAAATCTAAATCTTGGTCCAATCGCTGTCATGGATCGATTTGGTGGCCTCGAAGCAGCCACATTCGCCTCTCTCACAACCCTATACAAGCAAATGATGGTAGAGGGACAAGTAGACGTTTATATGTATGCCAAATTGTATCATGAACAAAGGCCGGGTATTTGGAAAACGGTTGAAGACTTTCTTTTCTTATATCGATGTGTCGAGTACATTGCTGCTACAGCAGTCGTCCAAAATGGAAATAATGGTAATGGTGGAGAAAATGGAAGTTGTTGTGGAGGGAATACAAATTTAAATGCTGGAAGTCCATCACCTCTAATGCCCCCACAAAATGGAATGACAATGGCAGATAGTTTCCATAGACATCCACAAATGGAAACCATGGTAACGGCAAACGGCCCAGTCATCCTAAATAATATTCATCCAAATGGTCATGCTAACGGTCAGCTAGTAGTAAATCAAAATGGGAATGTTAGACTTCCAGGACATGCCATTGAAATACTAGATAATCCTTCAGAGCCCATTGTTTGAGTCTGAACATATTTTTTACACTAAACAAAAAAAGACTTAAAAAACTATTCAAATTATTAAAAATAAATAAATAAAAAATAATCATAATAATAATACACATACATATTATTATTATTAATTATTACCATATAATATATTATTGTATTGTTGTTCAATGAAAATGTACAGAGAACGTTTTTAACAAAAAAAAAAAGTTTGTGACTTGGTGTTTGTTTTGTTTTAATTCTAAGTAGAGGTATGTGTGTGAGTGTGACTGTGTGTGTGTTTACTGATGCATCACTGACAAAACTATTTAAAAAACGTAAAAGTGAAATAATTAAATAATGGATGAATGTGTAAGAAATGAAACAAATATACATGGGTAATATTACAAATATAATATATCGAAAACTTCATGCTATAAAAGTTGTAGAATCAAGATTCAACCCTGCTATAAAAAAAGAATGATCAGTATATGCGAGTCCATTTTAATTTCATATGGTGATTGTGACAGGATTTTGTTAGTAGGAAACTGTCGTACATAATAATAAAAGTAATAACAAAATTATACAATATAGGTAATAATGAGAAATAGAATTCAAAATAAATAATAATATGCTGCTTATAACGACGTTTGTGCTCCTCCCTGTGATACATATATTCGAAAAAAAAAAAAAAATAAACAGAATAATAATAATTAATTATCATTTATATCTAAAATCAACGAGTTTGTCTATACCTAATATATCTCTACACTATATACATATTCAGTGAAGGAAAATAATTAAGTATTTAAAGACTAATGTATGTAACATAAGTATATGTGACAACATTTAAAATTTAAACTAATAACCTCTTCATCAACCAAAAAAGCTCATATATTAGAAAAGCTATAAAAATTACTTTGATATTGTACATTAGGTTTAAATAGGTGTGATTATATTGATAAAAAATTGATTCGAAAAGCTTTCCACGAAAAAGAGCTGTGGGCTGTGTAGAGGCCATTTTCTCTCAATTTCCTACATGAAACTTTTTCGCTCTGTAGTTTCGTTTTCTATATAAATACCCTCATACCTTTAGTACATAATTCTCACATGTGCACTGTGCATCTGACTTGTGAATTGGGAAAAAAAAAGTGAATTGAAATAGATTAACTTTCAGCCATTCTAGAGGCCAAAATCGTGAAAATTTTATTTTTTCAAAAAACCTGCACAAACATGTTAGTTAGGATGTATAAACATCAAAACAAAAGATTTTGGGCCAAAAAAATAATTTGGGGTGGGTGGGGCGCATTTTGAAATTTTTGGGGTATCCAAAACGGGAGTCAAGATTCTGAAGCCATTTTTGAAGCGATTTGAAAAATTCCAAAAGAAATAAGCT
Organism: Sminthurinus aureus; assembly: GCA_034698265.1. NCBI lineage: Eukaryota > Metazoa > Arthropoda > Collembola > Symphypleona > Katiannidae > Sminthurinus > Sminthurinus aureus. Next base: position 38,435 of record JAQGBH010000758.1, read on the forward strand.
TTTTAGACCCTTTCGCCCCTAAAAGCTGGCCATTTTTTCGAAATACCTAAAATTACGCCCTCTAGAGGCTCTCAAAGTTGCCCCACCCCCTTGGCACAAAGCCCGCACGTAGTATCGCTTATGACACCTCCCTGACACGCAAATTTTACACTGAGTTCGAATATGAAGGTTAAAATTCCGTAAAAGGTCATTCGACGTCGAAAATTTCAAAAAACTGTCGAATTTTCGAAAAAATCAACGTTTTACCAATAAATGGCAAATGTGGTATCAAATGAAAGGCAATTTCGTGCTGGATGCCAATATGAAGCTTACAATTCGTTAAAATGTCATTCGACGTCGAAAAATTCAAAAAATGGTCGAATTTTCGAAAAAATCAACGTTTTACCAATAAATGACAAATGTGGTATCAAATGAAAGGCAATTCTGTGATGGATGCCAATATGAAATTTAAAATTCTGTAAAATGTCATTCGACGTCGAAAAATTCAAAAAATGGTCGAATTTTTGAAAAATCTGTTTTATAGTCTTTATTTACATTGAATATTGATACAGTTAAAAATACGAACACTACAGTTTTAGAATTTATTCTGATAAAATACCAATAACTAGTCACAGATGCAGAAATTCGTAATTGGGGTTATTACGGGTCAACAACCGACACGTAAACTGTTTCCTTCAATTTGGATGACGTATTTACAAAGAAATGGGGGAATAAAAAACTAGTTCTTCAGCTCGTTCAAAAGTTTGACATAGTCATTATTTTCCAATGCGTAGAATCGAGTTCTAATAGATGTTCCTTTTGGCTCAGTGATTTGAATTATCTTGTCATTTTCGTTGAATTTCTTCCGCCTCTCAGTTTTCGGCCATGTGAACCTATTCATATCCCCTCCTCTTTGCATGAGATTAATTTCTACTTCACTATCTTCCCCATCTCCACTTCGGCTAACAACTTCTCCAATAACAAAAGTATTTTCAGTCACTACACCTACATATTTTCCTTCCACCAAAGTAGGGATGACAAGTGATTTGGGGGTGAGCTCAGTGTAGATAAAGTCAAATTTTATGTCACTGTTTGAAAAATATTTCCCTGTTAAAACGTCTCCGTTCACTTCGATTCCATGAAACGATCTTATCCCATTGATTTCTTTTGCGTCTTCGTATCGTTGCATTATGGATCCTCTGGCTTCATCTATTTCAGTGTCCAGAACTTTTATGAAGACCAATTTATCTGATTGTAGTTTTTTTACACAAAAGTTGTACATCTCATCAATATTTGTGATTCGCTCTTTGCTTCTCTCTCTCCCTCCTGTCAAACTTGCGACCTTGCAAGTTCGTTTGACAACACCGCTCAATCCGTCACAAGATGACTTTCCATGAGCTGTAGCCGTGTAGATCCATGAGGCTTTCAGTCCATAGAGTCGTTCATGCCACATGAGATTGTATAAATTCTGTCTATTTTTGTATTGGGCAGGACTTCCGTCACTTACATACAGAATTTTTTCAATTCCTTGAAATAACGGGTCAGATTTCAGCATTTCAATAAATTTGCTGCGAAAGACATGGAAGCTCAAATGGGTATGTTCACGAGTGTTGCTTAGTACAAAAAATGTCTTATAGAGAACTTGTTGAGTTACTGCGTCAAAATACTCAACAAAGAATGGGTGGATGGTGGCACTAGGTTTATGCCAATGAACACTCTGAATTGCATTCTGGATTTCATAGGTGTAATTTTCTCCAAAATCAACTGTTACAACTACAGCAGTACTTTCTATTTGAATTTGTTCTTTCAAAGATTTGATGTACTTTTGTTGTTGAACCATAATAAAATGATGCTCTGCCACATTGAGTACATTTTCCTTCACTATTTTTATGAATTCTTTTGTTGGAACTTTCTTCGTTTCGATCTTCGCAAATGGTGTGCAATCCCAATGTTCATATTCAACAAGCTTTTCATCATCTTCTTCGAACTCAAAACTGTTGACTTTGTTCAAATCCGGGCATTCTCTACCTTCTGAGCCTTTGCACAATTTAAGAAAACAGGCGGGAGTAGGCGGGTTACAAAAGAATTGATTCAAAAATTCAGTCAGAGAAGTGTAGGACTGATTGGTTGCATTGACAATAAACTTGAAGTTTTCATGTATGTAGCAGCAACAGACTTCTTGAACTGGAGTATTTTTAGGCCACTTGCAATTTTTGGGACAAAGTTTGTAAAATGCTGACATACTGAGAAGTGGTGCTTCATCATTTGGTCCAGGATGTTCTTGGCAAAATTTTTGGTACGACTCTTGGAGATTCAAATACAAATAACGTTTTGGTAACGTTTCCCAGAGTCCCATGGAGTTCATTACTTTAATTGTTTTGTTTGGGCTTTGTTGGCTGTTGTCATTATGAAGATAAAAATTAATCACGAGCTCTCTTGTTGATGTAAGCAGCTTATGAGATGACGAACCAAAATCTGGATAGCTGAAAACTCCCTTTTCATTCCGCGTCTCAATGACCTTGGCAGCAGTCAGGTGAGCGACGCCAACAGCACCTGCCAAACGAAAAGAACTGAGACTTGGTGGTGCACATGTAAGCATTTGGTATTTCTCTTTCCTTGATAAATCTCCTGATTTTATTTTCTCTTCCATATTTAGTAGAATGGTTTCACAATTTTCACACTTGGATTTAGAAGAACTTTGCTGCACAGTTGAGAGGTTTTGAAGTTTTTCTCTAGCAATACTCATTTGCTCCTCTATTCTGGCTTTGATGACGGCAGGCTTTTTGAGCTCATGTTTTTTTATTGGCTTTACATCAGGCAAAGAGCGGTTGAGTTCATCTAGTTTCATTTCCATATCCACCTGTAGTTTGTAGCTGGGAGCTGAACTCGCATATGATGGAGTTTGTGCAGAATATCCACTACTTGCAACAACTGAGTCATCTTCTCTTAATTTTGATGGAGATTCTTGTGCTCTTCGTTTCATAAATGGCTCAGATTCAAATGTTTGAGGGTCTAATTCCATTAGCTCTGAGTTATCTGAAGTGAGAAAAGTATGTATATACAAATTAGAGAAAAAAATATGTCAAATACATTTTGTTTTTACAATTATTAACATTTCAAATAAAATTGAATTTTCTTTATTTACTATTTACAATTAATCCGACCCATGACTTGGGTATAATTCACGTGTATTTTTATTTATAAATCTTCGAAGCTTACGTGTTGACGCTCCAGCCTCACTCGCCTCTAAAAAATTCTCAGAATCGTTCACAAAGTCGTCTTCTAGATGTACAAATTACACAAAAGGAAACAAAAAAGCTACTGTAGTATTCGAAATTCAATATATAATAATGTGTAAGCTATTATGATATTGTTGTCTGTAGTTCAAAATATACAAAAAATAAACACTGACCATCAGGCTTCTGTGCTGCCACAGCAGATGTGGTTGCTGACTCATCCCTCACCACGGAAATTGTAGCTTCTGGATTTTTATTGTCAACTACGAAATAAAATACATTGTACATTATTTGTAAAGTCACATGGAGCTATTGTTGTTATTGTTTGGATTCCAATTTTAACAAAATTGTACCTTTGTTTAGCTCAGCTGTGATTTTTCCCCAGCAGGAAAAGCAAATATGAGTTTCTTCGTCCACGACAAAGTTCCACCCTTCAAATGACTTTCCATTTAATACCAGTGGGTGAGCTTGAATTTTCTTCAGAAGTTCAGGTTTAATTTTTTGAATATTGTGGGTATCTTTAATACTTGGATGACGCTTTTTCCCCTTGTTTACACAATAAACTGTATAATCAAATCTTCCTTTTTTCTTAAACCAAGACATCTAAAAAATTCGAAAAACAAAACTATTGTTCATGACATAGCTTAAAGCTCAAAAGAAGACAAGAAATTTATAACGTGTATTTTCATAAATAGGTAAAAACAAAAAACAATACAATAATAACAGTAAAATAAAATAAACTTTGGCTGTACCTCTTGTCTGGTTGATACTCAGAGGACAAATAAATAAGTTTGTAGTCAAGATTTGAAAGCTCTACAATTATTTGAATTAAATTTAGGAAAGGAAAGAGACACTTTAATTTTACTGTCACAAAATCATGTGTTTTACCAATTCTCACTAACTTGTATCACTTTTACGAAAATTACAAAAACACATAAGTAAACTAAGATTTTATGTGAAATGTATAAAATGTAACTCGTAGGCAAAATGCAAAACATGTAAGTTTAAAAGAGAGGAAAAAGTAAAATCGTCTGAAAGAGCAAAGAAAACGACAGAATTCAAAGTTCAGAATCATGCGCTTTCTATCATAGCAACTACAGAGCTGAAATGTGAAACTTTAACTCAAGGCTGTGTGCAAAGCCTATTCTACAAACGTCCAGGCAGTACTATGCTGTGCAATTGTATTGAATATAGAACGTAAATTCGTCGACATACATGTAATCGATTGAGTAAATCCTCAAGTTTCCTTCTGTGTAATTGATACTTTTCCTAATATGCTTATACAAGC